>BHEV01034738.1:0-54465 GCA_004319985.1 Emydocephalus ijimae | reverse complement strand
CATAAAGCAACTGTTGCTGAACCGTTACATCACTTGCTTGACAAAAAGGCAAATTGGTTGTGGGGTCATAAAGAAGAACAGACATTTCGTAATATAAAAGAATTGCTGACTTCTGACGCTGAACTCATGCAGTACAATGAGACTTTGCCATTAAATATCACATGTGATGCTTCACCTTTTGGAGTGGGCGCCATTTTGAGCCATGCACTGCCTAATGGTAACGAGGACCCTGTTGCATATTTTTCCAAGACACTTTCAAAAACTGAGCGAAATTATAGCCAGATCAATAAAGAAGCCCTCGCAATCGTATCTGCCATTAAAAGATTTCACGAGTATGTGTATGGCCGGGTTTTTACTATCGTGACTGACCACAAACCGTTATTGGGGATAATAGCTGGAGATAAGCCTACTCCTTACATATTATCCCCCAGGATGACTCGCTGGTCAGAATTCTTGGCTGCTTACAACTATCGGCTGCAATACCGCCCGGGAAAAGCTATTCCCCGTGCCGATGCATTGAGCCGGGCACCACTCCCAGAGACTCTCGCTGATCCTGCTCCAACGTTAACCACCTTACAAATTGAAACACTACACGCGCCGCCATTAACCGCCCAAGATATCGNACCAGCTATCAGATGACTTCACACCATTCAAGACACGGCAAACAGAGTTGTTTTCGCAAAAGGGCTGTGTCATCTGGGGTGATAGAGTCGTTGTCCCAGAAAGACTCCAAAAAGCAGTACTCAGAACCTTGCACGATGGCCATCCCGGGATCGTGAGAATGAAAGCCCTTGCACGAAGCTATGCTTGGTGGCCTGGCATCGACAAACACATCGAGAACTGGGTTAAAACTTGTCATAGATGCCAGGAAGTGAGCAACGCCCCACCAAAAGCCATTCCAACTGAGTGGGAAACGCCACGGGGACCCTGGTCCCGTATTCACTTGGACTTTGCGGGGCTGACCAAAGGCCACACCTTTCTTCTAACTATCGACGCCTACTCAAATTGGCTCGAGATTCACCATATGACGAACACGACCACGGAAGCAGTCATCAAAAGACTGGAAAGACTGTTTGCGACCCACGGACTGCCAGACATTCTGGTATCCGACAACGGGCCCCAATTTACCGCGCTGTCCTTCGAGCAATACCTGGCTGACCGTGGCATCCAACATGCGCTCACCTCGCCTGCGCATCCTGCTACCAATGGAAGGGCTGAGCACATGGTTCAATTCATCAAAAAAGACTTTGCAGAAATTAGACTACGATAACATCGATGACAAAATCAACCGAATCCTCTTCCTACAACACATCACACCGCACAGTGTCACCAATAAAACTCCCGCTGAACTGCTAATGGGACGCAGGCTCTGCTCCCACCTCGACCGGTTACACCCAGCTTATGAACCGGAAAAACCACTCGGATCCAGCAGCCGAAGCCGTACCTTCCAGGTAGGCGATTGCGTATACGCTAAAAACCTGTCCTGTGATCCGCTGTGGGTTGAAGCAACAATCATACGTGTAACTGGCTCAAGATCCTACGTTGTAAAATGCCTCAACGACAAAATTTGGAAACGCCATATCGATCAGTTAAGATCACGGCTCTGCCCAGGCATTTCTGAACTCCCTTATGACCAAACTGAGTTGGGGGGGGGAGATACAGAGGAACACGAAACCCTGATAGAAGAAAACCCGTTCGGAAGAATCGATAGCAAAATAGAGACACAGGAACAAGATCTAGAGACGGTAGTAGGTCTACCTCAAGGAGTTACCGACAATAGCGGAGAGGACAGAAACGTGAACGCTGAACCTGAAGAAACCCCTTCGCTAAACAATGATCTACCTCAGCAGAATGGTAGCCAAAAGCAGGACACACAGCGAAAGTCAAACAGACTAATAAAGCAACCGTCCTATCTAAAGGACTATGTAACTGCGCCCTGTAAAAAGAAGCCAGGGGGAAGGGGTGTTGTGAATGCATAGAATTTAATAAAGTTGTTTGGAGCTTGGAGTCAAGTGCAGGGTTCTGGCCCTGCACTTCTGATTGGCTGTCTAATGGCAGGATCAGATTGGCCCGTTCAGGGGAATCTGATTGGCCATTAACAGAGCCTCCATATTGGTTCAATGGAGCAAGTGCTCCCAAGTTCTTATTGGTTGAATAGTTGTTGGGTTATCTATATAAGAGGGTTGTAGCTGCCCTGTTTTCTGAGCTGTCACTATGTAAATAAAAGAGTTGAAATTCACCGTTAACTGGCTCGTCTCCATTCATTATCGCCCATGCCTCAAACTTGACAGCTAAAATTGCTGGACTTAAAATTAACATTTGGAGAATGAGAAAAATCAAGGAACATGGCCAAAGAGATCATCCTAAAATGATGTTTCTGTTTTGGAACTTTCTTTGCAGGGCTGCAGCCTAATTTTATAGAATTTCCCCCTTCTTATTTTTATTTACTTATTTGTTTAGATGGGCTAAACTTCTTATTTTTTATTTTAGCTGATTTGGGGGCGGGATAATTTAACACTGGTTTATTGGTGCTATATTTTGCTTGACTTTTAAAAAACAAAGTGCATCAGCGTGAACTTATTGGTGGTTCTTTTTTAAACCGACTTTGTTTTACCAAAGGTATACAACCTAAACCCCTTGAAGATGGCCAGGATAAAGGCAAAATAAATAACTGTGAAGCAACAAGAAGTCATTTCCCCCTCTTCCCAGAAAAAGTTTTCCTTTGGAGAGAAGACTATACATCAGCAGCAGCAGTAGCAGCAAAGACGATAACCGAATGAAAATTTGAGGCCTGTTTTGCTCAACACCCAAATGGCCCTCCATATAAAATTACAAGCCAAACAGATCGAGAGTCCTAATGAAGATTTCAAATCGGAGACTTCATTACACTCAGGGCATCAAAAGGAGCTCCTCCGGCCAACAAGACCCCCTTGCTGAGTTCAGCAGCAATCAGGGCCCCCCATCCATCAGCACTGGCTCACTAATTACCTTTAAGATCAGCCCAGGTGTCTCTTGCAAGGCCCAAGGAGCCAGCTAGACCATTTCACAGCCGCCCCTCCACCCTTCAGCTCTATAAATCTTAGCCACAGCTCATTCACTTACATAATGGATCCATCCAGGCTGCCCTCCAGGGTCAAGCTGGATGTGGGGGTAGAGACCCAGTTCATTAGCATGATTTAAAGAATCATTATGAGGTGTAATGGAAGGAAGGGCAGATTAGCCATCATTGCATTCCCCCACAAACAGGAATGACTCCAGCCACTTAGCAACCAAGAACCTGGGAAGAGTTGGGCAATCTGATCCTCCCCCCTTTGCCCTTTTCACCCATGACTGTCAAATCCCTTTACCCAATCCCAGACTGTCTTTGCATGTCCCAAAGTGTTGCCAGGCATCCAGTGCACCATAAAACAGGATGTGGAACAAGATCTTAGTTACTTATTTAATCAATTATATCGCCATTGATCTCACATAGGAGACGTTGGCTTAACATAAACATAGTTAAATGAAATACATACTGTACCCGCCCCCCAAAAAACCAACCCAAATACACAGCAGTCAGAAATCATAAAACAACCATTGATATAGCCAGGTGACATCTCAAACCGATGAAATCCCCCCCCCCTTTCTGACACCTCAATGATCTGACTCAATCCAAAGCATGAAACATGATTGATTCAGTTAGTTTAGGAGAGCAGAGTAGCTAATAACAGGTAGTCTTTGACTTATGACCAAAATTGAGCCCAAAGTTTTTGTTGCTAAGGGAGACATTTGTTAAATAAGTTTTGCTCGTTTTACAACCTTTCTTGCCACAGTTGTTAAGTGAATCACTGCAGTTGTTATGTTAGTAACATGCTTGTTAAGTGAATATGGCTTCCCCATTGACTTTGCTTGTCAGAAGGATGATCAATGATGCCAGGATACTGCATCTGTCATAAATTCAAGTCAATTGGCAAGCGTCTGAATTTTGATCATGTGACAATGCCCAAACAACTGATCATAGATCACTTTTTTTCAGTGCCATTGTAAACTTCAAATGGTCACTAAATGAACTGTTGTAAATCAAGGATTACCGGAATATAGTTATAATTACAGCAACTCTCCTGATTTTGCAATTACAGGAATCTTTGGAAAGTGTCTTTTAACACATTCAGAAAGAAAACCTGGATCTCATATACCTTCAATTAACCCAGCAATGATTGTTTCACGCCATTCTTAATGCCATAAAAATATTACAAGGACTAAAATTGTTTTTCCTAATTTGATGTCTTTCAGATGTGTTGAGATTACAAGTCCCAGAATTCTCAGGCAGTTGCAGTTCCCACATATCTGGAGGTTTCTGGTTGGGAAGTGTTGATTTAAACTTAGGACAAGCCAAACAATAAGTCTTCCCTTCTCTGTGTGATGGAAACTTAACATTCTACTCTACTAATTATGCAAATTTAATTTGAATGTATTTAATTAGCCTACATCATTTTCCCTCTCCAGAACTAAAAGAAAATTCATGGCTAACATCAGCCCACATCTCCTTGGTAATATGAAGTATAAAGAAGTTATGATAATGACATCTAGACATGGTCTTTCTTTTCTCATTGATGAAGCCCTTCTGGCTTAATTTGCAAGACCTCTGAGCAAGTAATTGTTTTTGCAGCTGGCACATTAACCTGCTGCATTTTTTCCAATTTCATCTTTTCCTTCTAGTACATATTTAGAGTATGAATTTATGATCCTGATATGATCATTACCTTACCATCGGAACAGGAATCCTGATATGATCCTTGCCATCTAACCCACAGAGGCCCCCTCATTCCTAAATATTTTAGTCACTACACTACAAAAAAGATGCTGAGACTGGAAAAAGTTCAGAGAAGAGCAACTAAGATGATCAAAGGCTTGGAGACTAAAACATAGGAAGAACAGCTGCAGGATTTGGGTTTGGCTAGTCTAAAGAAAAGAAGAATTAAGGGTGGTATTCCAGTATTTGAGAAGCTGCCACAAAGAAGAGGGGGTTCAAATCATTCTCCAAAGCACCAGAGGCCAGGACAAGAAATAATGGTTGGAAACTAATCAAAGAGAGAAGCAATTTGGAATTAAGGAGAAACTTCCTATCAGTGAGGACAATAAATCAGTGGAACAGCTTGCCTCCAGAAATCATGGGCACTCCATCACTGGAGGTTTTTAAGAAGAGTCTAGATCAGGTGTGTTAAAACTCAATTTCACTGAGGGCCACATAAGGATTGTGTTTGACCTTGGGGCCCCATGGTGGGTGCAGCCAAAGTGGGCATGACCAGCATGACATCATTTGTGTCGGTGGGTGCCTGTTAGCTCTCTGCTAATGAAAACATGCTCCCAAGCTCCATTTTTGGCTGGAATGACCTCCTGCAGCCTCCTGCAGCTAAAATGCAGCGGGGAGTGGGGGACATGCGGCCCTTGCAAGCTCCATTTTCAGCTAGGACAGCCTCCTGCAACCCTCTGCCACAGAAACAGAGCTTGTGGGAGGCACGCACAGCCCTTGCGAAATCTGTTTTTGACTGGGATGGCTCCTGCAACCCTCGCCAGTGAAAACGGAGTTCTGGAGGGCTGCACATAGCCCTCATGAGTGCCATTTTCCCTGGCAGAGGCAGTTTGGTCCTTTGCTATTTCTAGGGTGGCCCCGCAGGTCAGATCTAAGCGGGTCCAGTGGGTCAGCTCTGGCTCCCGGGCCTTGAGTTTGACACCCCTGGTCTAGATAATCACTTATTTGAAATGGTATAGGGTCTACTGCTTCAGCAGGGGCGTGGACTAGAAGATCTCCAAAGTCCCTTCTAGCTCATTCTATCCTATATTTGAAAATCAGAAAGAAAAAAGTATCTTAGAATACAAAATTCAAGGAGATATTTGGAAAGTAGGGGTGTCATTCACATCCTTCATAGCATGTTTCATCTTATACAGTATTTACATATCAATTATATTTTAGCGAGAAAGAGACAGCTAATCCTCTGATTCTGCTTTAAACAGCTTCTTACCTTTGAAAACTCTCCCTTTGCTTATGTATCAACATTTCCAGAGTGTGTGCAAAATTTCAGACTAGTGTTTCGAGTGTCCCTTACATGGAAATGCTAGGACTGAACAGGAGATATTTTGAATATAAATTACAGGTAGTCTTTCATTTATGACCACAACCCAGCCTAAAATAGCTGTTGCTAAGTGAGACATTTGTTAAGTTGAATTTTGCCCCATTTTAAGACTTTTCTTGCCACCATTGTTAAGTGAATCACTGCAGTTGTTACATTAGTAACATGGTTGTTAAGTGAGTTTGGTTTCCCATTGACTTTGCATGTCAGAAGGTCACAAAGGATGATCACGTCACACACAGACACGGACACAGACACTGCAGCTGTCATAAATATGAATCAGTTGCCCAGTATCTGAATTTGGATCATAGGATCAAAGAAAGGCTGAGATGGTCGCTAAGTATGAAAAACGTTCATAAATCCCTTTTTTTCAGTGCCATTGTAACTTCAAACTGTGACTAAATGAACTGTTGTACCTGGAAGACGACCTGTATTTACCCAACAATAAATTTTGCAATGTAAGATAGTGATGGACCTAAATCACCCAGTAAGTTGAGCTTAAATGGACTTGGGGGGATGGTAGAGGACAGGAAGGCCTGAAGGAACATTGTCCATGGGGTCGCGATGGGTCAGATACAACTGTGCAACTAACAACAATGACAAAGTTGTCAGGAAGTAAGTTGTAAGGAGACTTGAATCAGGATCTTCCCAGGCTTAAGCCTAAACCTTTTTCCTTAGAAAAGGGCTTAGAAGGGCTTTCCCGACCCAGATTCTATAGTTAGGCAGCAAAAGATTTTCATATATTTTCACATATATTTTCATACTGTACAGGATTCAGCCTGAATGTAACCATTGAGCTAAAAGGTCCCTACATACACATCTGCTTCTCAAAGGACCAGTCTTGGCCCAGATTCCAAATTGTTTTTTTAAAAAAGAAAATAACTCTTTAGCCTTCCTAGCATCTAAGACAGCATGCATTATTTTTGCTGAATACTTTTGTGAAGAACCTCCCTTCTTCTCTTCCTATGACCGGACTGGCACAGCATGTGAAACCGTGGGTAGGGTTAATAAGCCAAAATGATGTGAGGAAAGGAATGTGGATCTTGTGATCTTTCCTTTAGAGTCTTCCCTCTTTTCTCCCTGTTCCTTTCATCTTTTTTTTCTCTGCCTAGCAAAGAGGACCCAGAGAAAAGAAGGGAACACTGTAGTGAAGAGGTCTACACCTGAAACCATGTCAAGAACACTTCACACTTCGACAATCAACCCTGTGTTAGGAGCGAGTCCCCAAACTTGGCAACTTTAAGCCTTGTGGACTTCAACTCCCAGAACTCCTCAGCCAGCATAATTATGCTGGCTAAGGAATTCTGGGAGTTGAAGTCCACAAGCCTTAATGTTGCCAAGTTTGGGGACCCCTGCCGTAGCAGATGCTCCTAAAGTTTAATTATGCTGGCTAAGGAATTCTGAGAGTTGAAGTCCACAAGCCTTAATGTTGCCAAGTTTGGGGACCACTGCCGTGGCGGATGCTCCTAGAGTTATTCAACCAAAGACATTCTGCAGCTATTTCTATTTTTTTCCTTTTCTTCTTTCTGTTTCTCTTTGCAGCAATTACCAATATAGCAATTACCATCTCCACCCTCCCAAATTACATATTATGGTTCCCTTCTTCCCATAAACAACTTTTTTCAATCAATAAATCCCAAAATCACTGATTCATATTTATCCGTGCTCAGCAAAAAGTTCATATAGAGCTTCCATTCATTTATAATTGTTCCTCCTTCCTTAATCCAACAAGTCATTTCAGCCATTTCGGCATGCTCTGCCAGCTTCACAATCCATTCTTCCCTCATGGATAATTTCTACATATTCTTCCCAGGAAGCATCGTCAGTTTTTAGGAAATCCTCCTGTGGAAGAGATCAGCAACTGGCAGCCTCCAAAAACAGTTGTGCTTTCTCTTCCAGTGTGTTCCACTAGGGGACAGTCCAGAGTATCCATTTTATGGTCAGGGCAGAAATAGTACAGTGCTTCCAATTTTAAGAGCTGTTGAGATAGAGAGGGGCGGTTCTTGGTGCTCTCCGAGCTTAGTTGGTTTCTTGCAGATGCTTCGTTACCCAAACTAGGTAACATCATCAGTGCTAGTGGGGAGTGGGTTTTGCTCTCAAATAGTCTCCTTTGTTGGAATAGTGTCAGCCAATGCTCTCTTTCTCAAAATAGTCTTTAATAAAATTCCATACTTGACTAGAATATGGAAGCATTTGACAGTCGGGTCATGTCTGTCTTTTCAATTTCAATTTTCAATATCTCAGGGGCCGCCCCAAAGAAGAGGGAGTCAAGCTATTCTCCAAAGCAGCTGAAGGCAGGACAAGAAGCAATGGGTGGAAACTAATCAAGGAGAGAAGCAACCTAGAAGTAAGGAGAAATATCCTGACAGTTGGAACAATTAATCAGTGGAACAACTTGTCTCCAGAAGTTGTAAATGCTCCAACACTGGAAGTTTTTAAAAAGATGTTGGATAACCATTTGTCTGAAGTGGTGTAGAGTTTCCCACCTAGGCAGGGGGTTGGACTGGAAAAATTTCCAACTCTGTTATTCTATCCTATTCTAATTGCAATTGCATGCAAAGAAAATTGCATGTAAGAAAAATAGCCAGAATGGAACATCACAAATGAAGGCCAATACACATGTCCCAGGATAATAGTGCAGAATCCAATGTAGAATTCAATGGATACTGTATGGGAGAACCTTCAGAAAACCTTCCCTCTGAGGATATTTTCCCCAAAAGCAAGGGCCAAGGGCTGCCATCCATAAAATATATTTGCAACATCTTGCCAATGGTTGTGGTACTGCTGCCAAGGGCCAACCAAACCCAAGGATTAAAAAAGTCCACATTTAGGCACAACTTTAGGCACTGCTCATGTCAAAGTTGCTTTGTCTGTCCCCACAGAAACTTGGGTGAGGATGGATATATATATTGTTAAGTTTCCACGGGTACTTACATGTATGGTATTCAGCTTTGTTCGGGTATTTTCCCACATCATTATAGTTGTGCTTTTAAAGTTGTAGCAATGTTTCGGCAGAATCTCATGCTGTGTTCTGCTTGATTGGTGTTTCTAATATCTTCTGTCTGTTTTGTAGCTTTTTTTGTCTTGATTGGCTGGCAACTTTGTGTTTCCTGTACTGGAGGCTTTTAGTGTGGCTTGGCTCTGAGTAAATGGATGGCTATCATTTATTAGGAAGCTAGGTTTCATCTGGGTGCCTGGCTGGGGTGTGTTTGAGCTGGAGGTATCAGGGGGAGTCTGTTTGTGTCCAGGTGTTTGCCTGGCTTGTGGTGTGGCAATTTTTTTTGTTTGAGAGTGCAGGCTTCCAGACTCCATCAGACTGTCAATTATCTGGAAGCCTGCACTCTCAAACAAAAAAATCTTGCCTGCATAAGCCATATTATATATATATGTATGTATGTATGTATGTATGTATGTATGTATGCATGCATATATGTATATGTATATGTATATTATATGTATATGTATATGTATGTGTATGTGTATGTGTATGTGTATGTGTATGTGTATGTGTATATATATATATATATATGCAGGCAAACGGATACTCCTCAACTTACAACCACAATTGAAGCCAATATTTTGGTCACAAAGCAATGTGGTAATTAAGCAAGTCATCACGTGACTGGACCTGAGTTTACGACCATTTTTATCATGGTGTGTGCTTGTCGGAAGCTAACTGGGTAAGCTGCAGATCACATCACGAGATTGCAGGACTCTGCAACCATTGAAAATATGAACCAGTTGCTACGATCCCAAATCACAATGACATGACTACTGGGGTTGTGGGTTGCAACTTCAAGAAGAGGTTGTAAATCACATCTTTTTCAGCACCATTGTAACTCCAAGCCATCTTTAAATGAATGCTCATAAGTCCAGGATTACCTATATTCATTTGGGCTTTGTTCCTTGCTTTGCCCACATACTGTAAGCCAGCTGCAGACTTATCCAAACAGTATAGAGTAACTTTGGGTGATGTTTCCACTTTGCCAAGGCATATAACAATCACCCGAGACTTGACTCTTTCTTTTGCCTGCAGAAGCCCACAGTGGGCTACTATTTTGGAATTTCTGTGATAGAGAGATTAAAATTAAATCATTAAACATCATTTCTTTTATGTTTTGCTAACTATAAAATCAATGGGATCAACCTCTTCATGGACAGTTCTACAAATCCATTTGTCATTTCAAAGGGTCCTGCGAAGTCTGAGAATTTTGGTTCCCAGTTTGACTCCAAGATTCCCATACACTTACCCTGCCATCCAAGGTCAAAGGAAATGATGGAGCAAACATCATTCTTGCTCTAAAGATACGCTCTTTGGTTAAGGGCTATCTGTTGCTCTGGATTTGCAAGGCCCAAATAAGGCTCACCAGGGCAAAAACAGGGTTTTTCCAAGTTCTTTGTAGGGCTCGCATTTGTTCAGGAGGGGTGGTGTCAGTCCAGGGTGGTCTGTACAGCTTGTACACACAACATAACAGACACATACGTAATTGCACAAACATGGCAAACTACTGATCAGGAGAACAAGAAGTCTATGCTAGACAAGAAAAGGACACCCACCTGTGTTAGGGGCTCTAAAAACTTGCTTCCAGAAAGAACCAAGATCAGAGATGGCTATTAGGCTCTGAGGTTTCAGCGATTTTGTTTACTCCTCACCCCACCTACTCCCTTTCTTTCCCAGTCTTTAATCTTCTGCAACCCATCCCCTCCAACCTTTTGAAAATGAAATAAACCAGAGTAAATCAATGTCGCCCCTAACAAAGAGCACTTCTCTCCACCCCATGTCTTATTTAATCAGAAGAAAAGTGACACCAGGAGCAACAGCAGATAGCATCTTGGGCAAACCATTCAGCTGCCAATAGGCAAAAGATTAATGCTCAGGCTTTTATTTTTAAAAGCATGCAAATATCTCCTTCAGTGAAGAAAAGAAAGGGGGCGGGGGGGGAGGAGGTTTCCCAGTCAAACATGCATGAAGACCCTCTGTTTCCTGCCTTAATTAAAACATCTTGGGTTTGCTGGGGTGGGGTAAGGAAAGAGAAAACTAAAGAAAGCTGGCCCCCAGCTTTTCTGCCTGGTAGACACATCTGGAATGTTAAGTGCGTGCCATCATGGGACACCCTTGAAAAAAAAATGGGGGGAGGAGCAGTCCATTTCTAAAATGAGGGACAAATCTCTGATTTGCCAAAAGGCTATCTTCTCTAACTAAGAAATTTCCTTTTACCTCTACTTAAACTTATTGTTTCTGGGACACTTTCAATGAAATCAACTCAACTGCAACTTTCCTAGGAATGTTTACAGGGTCCCATTTGGGGCCCAAAGAAATACAAGAAGAGAATAGTTAGAATCTGGCCCTCAATTTGCAGCATGCAAGCTCCCCCATTTAAAGAAAGTCTTATTTTTAAGGTGCCAAAGTCTAAGGCAGGTGTTTGCAGAGACACAGGTACTGTGAGTAAGACTCTGGAAAACATTATTGTTTATATAAGTTGATGGCTAAATATGGCTCAGTGTGTTTGCTGGATCCAGTGAACAGCTAGCCATCCTTCCCTCTTGCAGTCAAAATCCAGATTTTTTTTAAAAAATGTGCATGCCATTCTTCAAAACCAGATCATTTGACAGGTTCAAATAAAAACCATCTTCAAACTTAAAATTAGTTAGCTATAGCCTCTTTTTTATAACAGATACTCCTTCTTGTGAAATAATATTATACATAATAATATTATACATAATAATAAAACATACTTTACCTACTGCAAATATAAATTAACAAGGTAACCATAATGAACATTCGCAAACATGGAGTTCTGTCATTTCTTTTCAACTGAATACGGCATGTGAGGATTTTTGTCTATTTATTTACAGACAGAGAGATTTTCCCATGTTATGGAGCCATACCAAAAGCGAGAAAGCTCACAGTCTACAGACTCTATGTGTAATAAAAAATAATCAACCCAGATTAGAATGGACAACATGCTTTATAGCAAAAGTAGCACCAGTTTTGTCTTCAAAATTGAGCTCAGTTTAGGGAGAAAGTTTAGTAGAGTTAAAACAAACCTCAGGGTAAATGAGGAGTCCCTGGTACTTTCTGAGTTTGGGATTGTTGGCTTTTTTGCAGACTTTTCATTATCCAAACTAGGTAATATCATACTGCTAGTAAGTTTCCTCTCAGTTGAGCAAACCCCACTCCAAAGATGATATTACCTGGTTTGGATCATGAAACGTCTGCAAGAAAACAACCAAGCTCAGAGAGCACCAAGGACCTCTTAAAACAGGGGTCTCAAACTCGCGGCATCACATTGTCGTCACATGACATATTGTGACTTTTCCCCCCTTCACTAAAACTGGGGTGGGCGTGGCCAGTACATGACACAGCTGGCCTGTGGGCTACAAGTTTGACATCCTTGCCTTAAAACAAACCTATTGGTTTGTATATACAATGTTGTTAGGTTTTCAGAAGAAGTTCCATTCCAAATTTAGGAATATTTGGCAGCTACCTTATGCCAAGTAAGATGACTACAATCTATATAATGTTTGCTACACCAAGCAAAGGGCCTCAATCTCTGCTAGCTAATCCTTTTAAACTGGAGAAGTCAAGGGTTGAACTCTTCCTGCAGTGCTTGCACTCCACCACTAAGCTTACAACCTTATAGGTTTTTTTCCCCTATTTTCCACCTAGAAAGCAGTATGACTTAATAGGCATGTATATGAACCAAGTCCTTAGAATACAAATCTGATGAGAATAAGGGAATAAGCACAAGGAAATCAGAACCAAAAGCAACGCAGATGATCCCCTTAGATCTGTTCTGGTTCTCTAAACCACAAACAGAACATTTTTCTGCCTGCCATTCAGCTCTCTGCTACAATCATGAAGACTAGAAAATATGGAGAGCTTTCTCTTCTTGGGAGAAGAAGAAAAAACAGTCTGAGAATGTTCAATTCATCCAAATAGATGTGATGCTTGTTCTGCCTGGTACAGAACAATCACATCCAATACACAGGATTCCAGACCCCTTTGCCAATAACCTTTCCCCTTTCCCATTCGGTGCTGTTGTTTTCTTATGCTGCATCTCATTTCTGCAAGACATCCATTAAAAAACAGATTATTTCAGTTCCTTGCCCTCTTCCACTCAGATGGTGACTGTGTCCAAGTTGCTTTAATTTATTCTCCTTTCCATGTTTTTTTTTTCAACAGAGCTCAGTAATTTATACCATGTACACCTCCTGCTGGTTTGCAGCATAACACATAAAGGAGGCCTCTTTGCAATGCTGCTTTGCAGAGAAAGCTTGTTTCACACAGTATTGCCGGAACATCCCCCAGTGTTTTACATCTTTGGGTAACTCAATGCACATACGCATATGCTATATTCCCCAGCAATCTTTCTTTGTGCCTGTGTTTTGGGGAGCTGTACATTTCTTCCAGATGAATCCAAAGACAGGCATTTGGGAGAGTGAGTCAGAAACAGGAATCCCAGATACTAACACTGTTCACCTTCATGCTTTTTGCACAAGCAACTCATGTGACAGGAATTTCTAGCCCATTTGTCTTTGTTCTTTCACTGTCAAGAATGAGTGGAGTTTTTTTTTAAAAAACAAGAGAATATCTTTTTCCCACCCACTCTCTATAATCAAACAATCTTCTAACATAAAAGTCCTTCAACCAGGGGGGAAAATAAACACCTTACGTGCACATATCAATCTGCTCCATATTGGCAGACATTCTTTTGTGCATTTTTGAAAAAATTAGTTCACTAGCTGATACTATTTTTGTGTGTGTGTCTCTAACTAATAACAAAACTGTAAACAAAAGCTGTAAAAACTTCAGAGGAAATCCTGATACTCAAGAGAGTAATTAGAGTTGTGATTCATACCAGTGTTCCCTACCACGGGTGGCCTTCTTAAAAGACCCACTGTGATGTCTCTTGTGACTGAAAGTTAAAGTCCCAACCAATCTGAAATTTATGGGGAAATAATGGTCTAATGGGATACATCATGAAAAATTGGAAAGGATTTTACATGCATGTAAAACATAAATATGATACTATAATGTCATATAATAGAATTACATGCATATACATGCATACACTCATATACTGTCAGGTAAAGAAATCAGGAAGCAAGGAGGTTCAAATGACTACAGGTTTATTATATGCTAACACTCTCTAGAACAAGGGTTGCCAACCTTTTGGACCTCAGGGACCACCAAACTCATAATTTTAAATCGCGGGGACCACTAATACGAATTTTGACTGATGATGGCTTGCTGACATTGGTGGGAGAGAGGAAGAGGGGGGGGCTGGTGGTGATGTTCTCTCCCTTCCTCCTCCCCCCCCTCTCACACACACACAGGTCCCTCACACACAAACACACACCCTCCAAGGCAGCCACATTCCTTCACTGAACTGCTTTTCAGCTCCATTCTCAGGGGAGAGAGAGAGAGGGAGGGAGAAAGACAGTATCCTGTGATCCCAAATAAAAAATGATCGATTGGTTGACAGAGACCCTGGGAAAATCCCCAAAAGAAGTCTGCAGGAAAATCCCTCATCCCATTTTCCTACTGATTGATCATTCTTTATTTGGGATCGCAGGATACCCTCTCCAGCTCCGCTTTCAGGGGAGGGGGGAGAGAGAAAGACTTTCGGCTTCATGCAAGGAAAGCAGCAGAAGCCGTAGTCTTTCTTTCGCTCCCTCAAATTCTGCCAGAAATGAGTCTTTGCCAGTGCAGCCTCTTGGAACAGGATGCCTTGCAGGGTCCCAAAGACTCATTTCTGGCAGAGTTGGGAGGAGAGAAAGAAAGACTTTTGCTGCTTTCCTTGTGTGCAGCCAAAAACAGAAGAAGAAAGAAGCAGAAAGAAGCAGACCAGTGGCCAGGCAAGGCGCATGGGGTAAATGGGGCAAGTTCCCCCCTCTGCCCTTTCCCCCCTCCCCTCATTACCTCGTGGTGTTCGCAATGCAAGCAACGCAAGCCTTGTGTTCCCACAGGCCATGTGGGCAGCACAGCCTTGTGTTCCCGCGCAGCCTGGATTAATAGTTTTGGGAAGATGCTTTGGGGGTGACATTTCTCTGCGGACCACCAAAATTTTCTTGTGGACCACCAGTGGTCCGCAGCCACCGGTTGGCAGCCACTGCTCTAGAAAAACTTGAACTTCTAACAGTCAAAGCAAATCGGCAGTAGATTAGAGTCAATGGAATACAAGGGGGACAGGGCTTAGATCTCCTGTGGGCACGAAGGGATTCGAAACTGATGACACATTTATCGCCTCACTTGGGCTCAGACTGATCATCTCCTATATAGACAGACACAGACATATACACACACACATACAAAGACACACACACACATATCTTGTGTACATAAAATTGAAGCATATATACAAGCAAAACAATCAGCTTTAAAATAAAATTTCTTGAGTTTTCAAGGCATTTATTTCAAGAACATTGCAATGTTATATCACTAAGATGACAGTTGGGACTTCCTGTATAGAATATCCCCAGCTTTAAAACCAGTATACAATTTGGAGTTTTGAAATGTGTAACGCTGCATCCCTGGACTTACTTTTTTTTTTTTTTTAGAAATTTTTATTGATTTTTGAAAACAAACATAAACAAACAAAACATAAAACATAAAAGCATAAAACATCTTTTTTGAAAGCAGCATAGTCCCGGGTTACATCTCTTCGTACAGACACAAATTCCAGTTCATGCTCATTTTTATATTACATTCCATATCTTATTACTATTCTACGTTTTCAATATAGCTTCTCCCCTCTTTTAACTTTCTTAATTTTATTTTATTTATTTCATCTCATTTCAAATCATTATACTTATATTCTTTGTCCGTCCTGTTTCAATTGCCTACTATCTTTTCTCATTAAACAAATTTTCTCCTGTAATCACTGATTGGAGTACGACGCCTTTATATCTTTCCCCTAAAATTATAACACTTAATATAATACATAACTTCCATTCGGATTCTGCTTGGCACTTTCTAAAATTACATACTGTATTTTAAAAAAAGAAAAAAATTATAAATGTATAATATAATTAAAACAACAATCCATACCAATTCAATTCTATCATTAATATTATAATTCATTTAAATCTTAACATTTTACAAATTACTTTTCAGATAAATATCATACTTCTATGGGAACATTTATAAACTTTCCATAGTTAATGCGCCCCCCCCACTTCACTTATATTTTATAAAACATTGAATAATTAAAATGTCCCCGTTCCTTCCTAATTCAATTCTCTCATTTATTTTATTTCATTTATTTTGTTCACAAAAGTGAAACTTAAATTACACTGACTATTTTATCCCTCTTTTTAATCATATGTTGTTTCCAATTTTCTAACATTATTTCTATTACAAATATCACAATCCCATCTTATGTGCCTTCACAGAATCCCTTTTTCAGTTAGATTTTCACCCATTATCTCTGAATAGATCCTGTTTCTTTACATCTTGCTCCAAACCTTTGTAACTTCTCTTCCTTGCCTTCTTCTCTTTTTTCTTCTCTCTCCCCTTTTTACCCCTCTGTCTCTCCACCTCGATTTCCCTCTTCTGTATTCCCCTTTTCTGTTGCTTTCCCACATTATATCCACTTTTCAAATTATTTTTCCCCTTTTTGGTTGTTTTTTTAAGTCTTAAATTCTCCATTCTCTTTCCCCCCCTTTCCCCTTTCTTCCCCAGATGGAGTTACTTGTTCATTAAAGATGGCTTCTTCTTTGTCCCAATCTTCTTATTGCGCAGTCTTTTCTTGTTGTTTCTCGTAATTATGAATCACCATTTCTAAGAATTGAAAAACGGAGCCAAAGGAGCCCTTCCCTTCTTGTGTCTCTTCTTTATATTTTTTAAATTCCATTTTCAGTTCATCCAGAAAAAAAAATTCCAGTTAAAATGTATCTTTTAGAAGTCTTATAGAGATTTTACATTAAATTCTTTTGAAATCCAGGCAGTCTCCTCCTTCCAGATCCTGCCCTTATTCTTTTCCTCTCCCTTCCAACTTATAGACAAAAAGGATTTTTTAATGTCCAGAAATCTTTATTGTCCCTTTGGCATTTAATTATATTTTCAGCTTAATTATTGGTACCAAAGAGGATTTTTCCTATTTCTTATTCAGCTCTCTTCGTTGTCTATGTGAGGAAGGAGAGAGAAGAAGAAAAAACTTTCCCCTTTCACTTTCTTCCGCTGCTTCCAACTCTTCTTTGGGAGCGATGTTATTTTTTATAAAATTTAAATTCCAGGGTACCCTAGTTGTTGCTTTTTATCCCGGTCAGCCAAAACTTTCACTTCTTATCTTCCGCCTGCACTTTCTTTTCCGGTTGAGTGCTTCTTTGAGGTGGCCATTTCTGACCACCACTCCTACCGCCTTCAGGAAAGGGAGTTTGACCAGCTGAGGAGGAGAGATGCAGCTCTCCTTGACCCCGCTGGCGCTCTCCCCCCTCTTCACCACCTCTGCAGGGTGGCTTAGCCCCGAAACCAGCTGGCTCGGGGCACTCCAGCAGTGAGCCGAGGCAGAAACCGCGCATGATCGCGGATTCCTTCCTGCTGCTGAAGCGCTGCAAACCGGAAGTTTCTGCTGAACTTACTTTTTAAGAGCCCAGGAGAAAATAGGCTGCTGAGAGGAAAAAAAAATAGTAGTTTAAAAAAAAGTGTTTCTGCTTCAGAAACTTGTAGGACTTTGCATGCGAACCAAGAGTTCTAACTAACGTATTACTGAAAAAACATTGTTAACTCAGGTAGAATTTTTTTTCTTGAAAATACTTTTGAAATTCCTTTCTCTTCAAAGTAGCTAATGAACTGGTGGGCCTAGCTTATAAGGAAATGGAAGTATGCCAGCCAAAAAAAAAAGAAGTGCTTGAGGAGAAAACTTTAAAACTGCTGCAGAAAAATTCATCTAGGGGCAAGTAGTGCTGTAAATAAACCTATGATATACTTTTTATCCCAAGAAATGATCTTTAAAAAAATTGGCATTACTGTTTTTTAAAGGGGGGGAGAATTGCACATAAAATATCTAACTTCCTGATTCTATAATTTACTCTTAAAGAGCCTCTGAGTGGTAGTCAAAGTGTATAGAAGTCACCCCATTTTGGACCAGAGGGCTGTCAAACAAAGTTTTTACTGAAAATGTCTTCATATAATTAACAGCAGGACTTTCCTCCCACTTCATTTGTTTTTCTTGGAAAATCTAGTTGAGTGGGCAGGATAAGGACCAGGGAAAGGTAGAAATGTATAAAAGGAAGGAAGGAAGGAAGGAAGGAAGGAAGGAAGGAAGGAAGGAAGGAAGGAAGGAAGGAAGGAAGGAAGGAAGGAAGGAAGGAAGGAAGGAAGGGAAGGAAGGTTGAGTCTTGGAAGCAATATACTTAGAAACAGTGGTGGTATTCAAATTTTTTTACTACTGGTTCTGTGGGCATGGCTTGGTGGGCATGGTGTGGCTTGGTGCACGTGGCTTGGTAAGTATAGCAGGGGAAGGACACTGCAAAATCCCTATTCCCTCCCCATCCCACTAACCTGCTTTCCAGCTCCATTCTCCTGTGCAGGGCAACAAAAGGGGACCCAACTGATCAGCTGAGACTTGGGAGGGAGAAAATAGATGGGAGCGGGACCAGTCAGAGGTGGTATATACCGGTTCTCCGAACTGCTCAAAATTTCCACTACCGGTTCTCCAGAATCTGTCAGAACTGGCTGGATACCACCTACCGCCTAGGAATCTAAATTCCATGTTCATACCCATGTTTAACATTAATTCAACATGGAAAAAGCTCACCGTGATTTGCTAATAAAAAATAAATGCAAACTTGACAGAAACTGTTGTGAATCAATAAATACTTAATAAATACTTAATGAGAGCTTGAAGCAAAGTGCAGGGTTCTGGCCCTGCACTTCTGATTGACCGATAATAGCGACATCGGATTGGTCCATTCAGGAGGATCTGATTGGCTATTAACAAGCCTCTCCCATTGGTTAATGGAGCTAGCGCTCCCTGTGTTTTCATTGGTTAAATAAGTTTAGAGTTGCCTATATAAAGGGGCCCATCTTGGCCATTGAGCTGAGCTGTTTCACGTGTAAATAAAGAGTTTGAAGTTCACTGTTTCACTGGCTCGTCTCCATCCTTGCACCCATGCACAGAACTTAACACTGGCAACGAGGATGGGATGTGGAGACGTCAGAGCTTACTGAACAACGAAGAACCAAAACCGAGCACGTGGCTGAACGCACCAATGGCGGAACCATGTCCGGCAGCGTCATACCACCCGCTCCATTCGACCCGGAACAAGAAGACTGGGACTCATATATGGATCGCTTCCAGATGTTTCTGGAAACCAACAATTTAAAGGATGCCACTACCGGAAAGAAAGGAGCGGCATTCTGAACTCATTGTGGGCCAACCGTATTCAAGATGGCCAAGCACTAGCAAAACCGGCAGAAGTAAAGTCTATGGACTGGGACGTCCTCGAACCACTGCTGAGGGCTCACTACGCACCGACCGTGCCAACGCTTGTGAGAAGGCATGAATTTTATCAGAGAAGTCAGCGGAAGGGTGAAAGTGTTGCTGATTTCATCACGGATCTCCGGAATCTGGGAGGCCTATGCGAGTTTACCGACTTAGAAGAAGCCCTAAGAGACCGAATCGTTCTGGGATTAGATGCACCAGGCACTCAGAGTAAACTAATTGCGAAGAGCGACATTAGCCTTAAAGATGCCATAGCTGAAGCAACTGCAGCAGAAGCAACCAGGAAGTCGGCTGCCCAAATGCGCCGCAGCCACGCACCGGTTCGCCAACGAGCCTGCGACATTTCACCTCAGTCAGAGGGACAGCTAGATACAGCCCAACACGAGGACCTCGAATCGTCATCAGAAAGCGATGAAGAAGAGGTCCACCGACTTCAGTCCGAACGGGACCAACGCCAGAAATCGCAGTACCAATGCGCCGGGTGTGGAGCAAGCCACCCCCGGTCAGAATGCAAATTCCTCGACGCGCTCTGCCATGTGTGCGGGAAAAGAGGCCATATAGGACGGGTCTGTAGAAGCAAGCCAGGACCCAGCCAGCCCTCAAGGGGGGCTAACTATCGCCAACTGACGGGAAGTCGTCCCGTGAAGCGAGAACCCGTGAACCACCAATGGAACAACCACTCCTACAGAAACAAAACCCTAAACCACCCAACAAAGCGAGAAGAGGCTCACCAAATGATCACGATTGGTCACATCTCATCTCTTGACGCCAAAAAGATCCGAGTGAAAGTGGCCATCGAAAACCAGCCCTGCCTGATGGAAGTCGATTCAGGATCGTCCCTCTCTATGGTTTCCTGGAAGACCCTCAAGCAGCTCATCCCCACTATCCGTAGGCAAGACCTCTGGTTCCAAAGGCTCATACTTAAGGACTATCAAGGAAATCGAATCCTGGTTGTTGGATCCAGCCGAGTACGGGTATCGTTTAAGAACCGTACAGCATTTCTACCCCTGACTGTAATCGACAAGGATCGGCCTAGTTTGTTAGGCCTCCAATGGTTCGCTCCACTTGGAATTGAAGTAGCCGGCATTCACCGAACCTGCAGCAGCGATTGGGAAGAAGACCTCGTCCACGAATTCCAGGACGTCTTCGCAGAAAAATTAGGCGAGTACAAGGGGACCCCGATATCGTTTAACCTCAATCCCGAAATAGCTCCCATCCGCCTTAAGCCTCGTCGAGTTCCATTTACCCTTAAACCAAAGATTGACGAGCAGCTTGATAAATTAATAGCTCAGGGTGTGTTGGAACCTACCGATCGCTCTCCCTGGGAAACCCCAATCGTAACACCCATCAAGCTGGATGGATCGATAAGAATTTTTGGGGACTACCAAGCCACCCTGAACCACGCCCTTCAACAAAACGCTTACCCGGTACCGGTGGTGCAACACCTCCTCCATTCCCTGGGGGGCGGAAAAGTCTTCGCTAAAGTAGACTTAGCCCAGGCATACCAACAACTGCCGTTTGATAAAAAAACAGCAGAGGCCCAAACAATCGTTACGCACAGAGGTGCGTTTAAATGTAACCAACTCCAGTTCGGAGTGAGCGTAGCCCCGGGAATCTTTCAAAGCTTGATGGAAAGGCTATTACAAGGGATAAAAGGCGTTGTCCCATATTTTGATGATGTGTTAATCGCAGCCCCAACTCAGAAAATACTAAAGGAACGGCTTAGGTTGGTTCTCCAGAGATTTAAAGACTCAGGTCTCAAAGTTAAAAAAAACAAGTGTTATTTATGTACGGATCGTGTAGAATTTTTGGGATATTTAATTGATAGTCAAGGCATTCACCCCACCGATAACAAACTCAGGGCAATCAAGAACGCCCCAAAACCCCGGAACAAGGCCGACCTCCAGGCTTTTCTGGGCCTTATCAATTTTTATAACGTTTTCCTGCCTCACAAAGCAACCGTAGCTGAACCCCGACTTCGTTTATTGGACAAAAAAGCAACCTGGGTATGGGGACACAGAGAAGAACAGGTGTTTCGACATGTAAAAAAATTATTGACTTCTGATGCTGTTCTGATGCAGTATAACGAGACTTTGCCTTTAACAATCACCTGTGATGCATCCCCATTCGGAGTAGGTGCCATTTTAAGCCACGTTTTGCCAAACGGTAATGAAGCCCCTGTTGCTCATTTCTCAAAGACGTTATCAAAAACAGAATGTAACTACAGTCAAATTGATAAGGAGGCCCTTGCTATAGTATCCGCGGTTAAGAGATTTCATGAATATGTGTATGGCCGAGCTTTTACCATAGTGACTGACCACAAACCTTTGCTGGGAATAATAGCGGGAGATAGGCTAACACCGTATATATTATCTCCCAGAATGACCCGCTGGTCAGAATTCTTGGCTGCATACAATTACAAGTTGCAACATTGCCCGGGAAAGGCCATTCCCCACACCGACGCATTGAGCCGTGCACCTCTTCCAGAGACCATTGATGACCCCGCTCCGACGGTCACAACACTGCAGATCGAGACACTTCGAACGCCGCCATTAACGGCCCGAGATATCGCGATGGAAACGAAACGCGACCCCATTTTAGCACGAGTCCTCAGTTGGGTCGAGCGGGGATGGCCGTTGGACCAAATACCTGACGACTACGCCCCATTCAAAAATCGGCAAACGGAACTATTTTCTCAAAAGGGCTGCATTATCTGGGGTGATAGAGTTGTCGTCCCAGAGCGGTTGCGACCAGCGATACTAAGGACCTTGCATGATGGCCACCCCGGCATCGTGCATATGAAAGCCCTCGCACGAAGCTACGCATGGTGGCCGGGTATTGACAAGCAGAGAGAGACATGGGTAAAAGCCTGTCACAAATGCCAGGAAGTAAGCAACGCCCCGCCGAAAGCAACCCCAACTGAATGGGAAACACCGAGGGGACCATGGTCCCGTATTCATCTGGACTTTGTGGGTCCTACCAAGGGACACACATTCTTATTAACGGTGGATGCCTCCTCAAACTGGCTTGAAATCCATGAAATGAGGAATACAACGACCGAATCAGTCATCAGGAAACTGGACAGACTCTTTGCGACACATGGATTACCAGACGTTCTAGTATCCGACAACAGGCCTCAATTTACCGCGCTGTCCTTCGAACAGTACCTGGCGGACCGCGGTATTCGACACGCGCTAACTTCGCTGGTGCATCCTGCGGCCAACGGAAGGGCCGAGCGCATGGTACAATTCGTCAAGAAAACCTTGCATAAAATGGACTATGGCAATATAGAAGACAAGATTAACCGGATACTCCTTTTGCAACATATCACTCCACACAGCATCACCAATAAAACTCCCACCGAGTTATTAATGGGATGGAAGCTCCGCTCCCACCTCGACCGTCTACATCCATCATATGAACCTGAAAAACCACACGGTTCCAGCAGGAAATGCCACAATTTCCAGGTAGGCGATTTGGTTTTCGCTAGGAACTTTTCGGGCAATCCGTTGTGGGTCGAGGCAACTATAGTACAAGTAACCGGCCCTAGATCGTACCGCGTGAAATGTCGCGACAATAGAATATGGAAGCGCCATATTGATCATCTGCGTTCAAGGCTACAGTCGGGGATCTCCGAGCCCCGATTTCCAAACCGAGGGGGGAGGAGATAGCGAAGAAGCTAAATTCGAAGCGGCAGAAAGTTGAAGCAGTTGTAATGACCGCTCAGAGGCAGCATGTGATGGATCCAGAATGGGGGTGGCCTCGCCTCAAAGAGATGCCAAGAGCAGTAGCGATGACAAAAATTCGAATGCGGAACGGGAGGCACCCTCTTCACCAGATAACGTCCTACCCCAACAAGACTGTAGCCAAATACCGGGAGGACAACGAAAATCTAATAGACAATCAAAACAACCTGCCTCCCTCAAAGACTACGTGACCGCACCCCTTAAACGGAACCCGGGGGGAAGGGGTATTGTGAATCAATAAATACTTAATAAAGATTGATGAGAGCTTGAAGCAAAGTGCAGGGTTCTGGCCCTGCACTTCTGATTGGCCGATAATAGCGACATCGGATTGGTCTGTTCAGGAGAATCTGATTGGCTATTAACGAGCCTCTCCCATTGGTTAATGGAGCTAGCGCTCCCTGTGTTTTCATTGGTTAAATAAGTTAAGAGTTGCCTATATAAAGGGGCCCATCGTGGCCATTGAGCTGAGCTGTTTTCACATGTAAATAAAGAGTTTGCAGTTCACTGTTTCACTGGCTCGTCTCCATCCTTGCACCCATGCACAGAACTTAACAGAAACACTGCATCCAAATCATGAAGCATAATTGTTCCACTTGATTACACAAATTTGGCTCTATCTGAAGTAACCATGGACATATCTGGAAGCCACATGTTATAAACAGCATTGATAGATTAGAGCATAATCAGAAGGCAGAGAAAAGCAGGAACTGGAAAATGAGTTCTGGAAGTGACAATTTAAAGGAGTGGATATATTTAGCTAGGATGAAAAAAAAGTAGGAGAAGTCATGTTCGTTGTCTTCATCTCTCAGATGGATCAGACGTGCTCAGAAAGCAGAACTAGAATTAATGAATGGAAATTGCAAATACAATATACGGATTTCAGCTAAATATTAGTGAAAGGCTCTAATTGCTAAAAGCTCGTCTTATAAAGAAGCAGATAGTTCTAGGAATAATGAATTTCACTGGTTGTGTCTGTAACAAGTAGTGGGTCAGACTAAGTGATCACTAAGTCCCCTTGCCAACGTGAAAACTATGATTTCTACAAATTGCTAAAAAATAAATAGCAAATGTATATTTTAATGAAATATCTTCAGGCTGAAAGAAGCCAGTTCTTGAGTTTTTCAAATATACCACTGATATCTAGTTAATCTGTTAGAAGTCTTGCACTGGTAGCCATTCTGTAGGGGAGACAAATTCAACATGTGATTCTCTGCAGATCACCTGGTCCACCAAGTCAGTAAAAAAATAATGCTCCTTCTGCTTCTTCTTCTCATGCAGTTTTTAGACACAGGATTGGGGAGGGGGCAGTGAAGGGGGAGGAAAAAATGGCAAGTCTATTATGAAAGGAAGCCAACCTCCTAATTGCCTATATCATTAAATGAATTGTTGAAAAGGAACTGGCTCCATCACCTTCCCAGCCTCACACCACTGTTGAGAGTCGCAGCTGTTTCTAAGGAGTTCCAAATATTTCCCAAATACATCTGCATTAATAATCATATTAATATTTTATACTTTCCACTATGAGAGAAGAGATGTGATTTTGTGTATTTCATTGATTGGGAATACTGCCAGCCAGATTTAAAAAACATATCTTTGGCAAGAAAATGAGGTATCCGATATAGGGCTTTCTGAGTGAAGGGGCTGCCCTTCAGGCTAGCTTGGATCTAAACTTAGAACCAAGACAATATTTATGGCTCTCCTGAATAGTCTTCATTTGCAGACCATCCAAAAATGCTTCCATGCTGATTTCTGTTGATCTCTACATGACGTATGAGACTACAGAATAGCAACATCTGGCTGTCTTTTTCAGTTGGAGTCTCTGTAATCTGACTTGCTCACCTCCTGAGGTGGTCTTCTAGTTACCAAATGAAACTGTCAGTTCAGATTCCACAAATATCTGTACACCCAGCAGGGCTTCCTTGGTGGCAGCCCTGACTCTATGAATCTTTTTCCTTCCAGAGGTTTTTGATTAACTGACTGATTGATTATGTGTCATGAAATCGGCGTCAGCTCTTAGCGACCGTCTAGATTTCCTCCCTAACAATCTATCCCTGATCTGCTTTTTCAGGTCTTCCAATAGTTGCACCTATCACCACTGTAAATTCATTGAAATTATGCTCTGTTGTTAACCATTTTAAAGTACCTTTTTAATTAAAGTGGGAGAAAGCAAAACGCAGATTACAACTTTTTATAGGGATGCATTAAGTTGGCATCACATCTTTTTTTCTATCGAGCTGTATTTTAGTTTACATTATTTAATGCAGACATGCAGTTACACAGAAAAGCTACTGGCACATGATAGCTCAATTCATTAATTCATCAATTCATAGGTATAAGAACAAATAAGCAGCCCTCATTGTTCAGGATTGATATCTGGGAGGAAATTAACAGGCTCAAAGTACTATTTATCTAAGTAAAATTGCCAACATGTAATCTGGGAAGTCTGAAGTTTTGGAGTAGATCAGGGCTGTCAAACTCCCAGCCCACGGGCTGGATGTGTCACAGGCTGGCCATGCCCATGCCTGGTTTAGCGAAGGGGAAAATCATGATACATCACATCATGATGCCATGGCGATGCGAGTTTGACATCCCTGGAGTAGATAATCCATCCAATGTATTTGATGCATGCCATGCAAACAGGAAGATCAGCTTGTGCTTCAACAATATCTTTTTGGTCTATGGATTGGAAAGCACATGACTGAATGTTCTTTTTCATAGAACAAACTCTCTCCCTAGAATACCAATATGAGCATTTCAGTTTCAGTTCTTCTGCCTGTGTGGAGAGGTATAATTTACTTGGAGGACTATTAAGTGAGATGAGCCCTCCCAGAAGAAAATTTCACTATGTTTCTATTTTCCTTGTTTGAAAGATAATGAATCTCAGCATGGCTACTGAGAACTACCGTCATAGATGGATGAGACTGACTTTGTATATATGCATAAGATTATCTGCTTTTCCATAGACTTTCCTTTCTTTTCTCTTTAGGATATCCAACTTCCACCATTTATTATCCAACCATTTGATCAATGAAAGGTCAAATTTAGTTTGTTTAAAACTCTTTTGTTCAATTGATTTATTTGTGCTTTAAAATTTTACACCCTAAGAGCATATGCCTGAAAGTTCTTTAAAAACTCAGAGTTAAATTATCAATCTCCTAGCAAAAATATGTAATTTGTCACTGAAATCAGGTTCAGTGGAAGATAGCCAATGCTAACCCAGTTTTTTGTAAAAGCAAGCAAGAAAAATTTGGAAAATTATAGGCTAGTCGTTTTAATGTCCACTTTGATCAAAATCAAAAGGAAAAAATAATTAAATTCACTGAACTAAAATAAATTTACTTGCTGTCATGCCCCTGGTGGAGACTGATTCTGAGGAAGAGGAGGAATAGCCAACAGGGAGTGGGAGTGTGGCTCCAGAGGCAGTGGAGGAGGCTGGGGAAGGGCTGAGCAGTCAGAGGAGGATCCAGGCCCATCCCCTATCCATCCTAGGTCACGCAGGGAGGAGAGGATCAGGGAAAAGCGAGGTCTACTCAAGAGGAGATTACCATGATCTTCCTCGTGGCTTGCAGGTGGGAGCTATGTATATAAGTTTGCAACTGCGCAGTTAGAATGTGCAGGAGTCAATTGAGTGTTCACCTTGAAAGAGGACAAAAACCAAGATCCTAATGTTATTTTGTATTTTAAGGTTATCGTAACTGTATCTTGCAAGTCTGAAAATGCATCCACCTGCTCTGCCTTTATGTTCAGAGGGGTCTAGGACAAGGATCTCCAATCTTGGCAACTTTAAGCTGGCTGGGGAATTCTGGGAGTTGAAGTCCGCCAGGCCTAAAGTTGCCAAGGTTGGAGACCCCTGGTCTAGGACAATTTTCCATGGCCAACTTGCCACAGGGCAAGAGCTCCTCTTATATCTAAGAAACGGCAGGAGAGAATCATTTAAAAAAGGATGCCCAAGGAGGGATGAAATGAAATTTGAATCACAAAAATTAAAATCATTTTTAAACTATTTTAAATAATTAAATTGAATTGCTGAATGTCCCATAGCAAGTTGTCCTTCAACAAGTTGGCACACGAGTTGGCTGTGGCGAGCTCACTACGATGAGTCGGCCACATTGAGTTGGTTGTGGCGACTTGTTCCATTCTGTTTCAGAGTACTAGAGAGGGTCAAGTCTGAGATGCTTTCTCCACCCCCATTCTTGCTTTGGACTCAGTCATCTTGCCTAGGCTTCTTCCTGTGTCTTAAGGTTATTTGGAATGAGAGGGCAGGAGTCTGGAAAGCTTGAATGTTCACTAAGGCATAAACCAGAAGCAACTGGTTTAAAGAGATATAAAGGTATATTTGTAAAAGAGGTAACAGTCCTGGCTGTATTCACATTCACTTTCACATATACTGCACGTATAATCTCCATCCCTGAACTACATTAATCTGCTTTGGGAGTTTGCTCTGGATCAGTTGTGGTTAGCCAGCAGCAGGTGCGGATGGCTGAGAAGAGCGAGGACACAGATGAGGTGCCAGGACCATTAGGGAGTGGACTGCTGCCCTCAGAGATTGTGGGGGCTGGTAGCAGTGATGAGGAGGTTCCCAAGGAGCCTGTGCCAAGTGCGTGTGCACGCAGGGCTGCTTGTAGAAAAGAGCAGCTGCAGCAGCACGGGCAACTCAGGAGTAAGGCTACAAGGTAATGGCCCCTCCTTCAAGAAGATAAAAGCCAGCTATGAAGCGAATGTTCTTTGCAGGAAGCAAAAACGTTTTGAAACTCCAGCCTCATGCACATTGCAGTATCTTAAGTTGATATTTGAATACTTTTCTGTTGTTAAATAGTTCTTATCTGTTATTCTTGGCAGCCTCACACAGTTTTGGCGATGCTGATGCTTATCAAAGTTAATTAGTTTGCAGCAGCCTTTTAACTGGGGATTCATAAGAATCATTAAAAGGTTTCTGTTCCCTTTGGTTCCTGTTTGTTTTATTGGAAAAGAGTTTGGGTCAGAACAGGATACGGAGACATATACTAATCAAAAGACTGGGTTTCTATAATATGTTAACCCACTCAGCTAAAATCTATGGTTAATATTGATCAAACCTAACACGTGTGAATGCATTTACAGTTCCATGTCTCTAACTAACCCAGTTAAGCCTATTATAGACTCTTTGCTTGGCTGGTGCTTTATAAAAAAAACTTTTTACATAGTCTGTTCTAAGCATTAATAAATAATAATAAACTAGTGTGCTTATAGAGGACAGAATTAATCAAGCCTTTTATCATATGGGGAATCCCAGAGAAATATGTTCTTGGTTTAAGGAATTGCATACAAGTATCCTATGAGCACCCAGTATGCAATATCTTAAAACAAAAGCATCTTTTTTTTCTGGGTGATTCCCCTGCATGATTTTGCCTTTGAACCCAACATTGCCCAGCTGAAGTATGCAGCAGAATTTAAGATTGAACTTACTGGTGGAAATTATTATAAGATATGCAAACTCCTTTATAAGGAATCATCTTCGCCCTTCACCTTATTCATCCTGTGCCCTGATAAGAACATCTGTAACGTTGGGTTACAGATACTTCATCTGTGTCCTAGCCAGTTTTCAGCCTCCCTGGCTAGTGAGGATGATGAAGATATGTCAGCATCTTGCTATATCCACTTATATCTATATAAGTTCCTGTCCACATTCTTGTAAAGCAGACAACAGCTTTCCTGTCTCCAAACTACTGCGCGTTCATGGCATCTGGATCAGGATATCTATCTTATTTTGGTTTTGCTTTTAAACACAACTCTAGTCTTGCCAAGCTCCTTCATCCTTCTGATGTTTGTGGACTTGAAAGACATAAAAACGGCCGTCTAATCCTATCCTTTTCACTAAAGAGGTTCATTCATGCTTTGGTCTACTGCACACACCTCAGCTGAGAGAATTTGGACCATAATGAAGACAGGTACACATAAAAGCACCAGCCAAGCAAAGAGTTCCCAGGTAAGTCAAGCAAGCATGTCAAGCCACGTTCTATAAAAGAGGCAGAAGGAATCGAGATAACGGCAAGGTAAGCAGCTTTTCCAAAATTAGATGTTCCTTGTTGAGAAAAAAAAAAATGTTCTGTAATCTGCATGGAATGATTGTGCAATACCTGCCCCCCTTGCCCCCCCGCTCCCCCAGTTCTGATATTCTTCTCTCTCTCTCTCTCTCTCCATGGCATGGCTTGGGAAGTTCTCTTCATTTGATTACTTTGTCACCTCATGACAACACTAGTCATTCCATACTAAGAATAGTTTCATTGCAAATTGCCTTAAGTTCTAAGATGCAAGCAGATTGCAAGCAGGAGCTCCAAAGTAATGTAGGGACCCCTTGATGAAGCGCGGAGGTTGTTGATGATGGTGTTGGTGTTTTTAATTTCCTGCACAGAGCATGACTTTGTGGAATTTTTTATTTTTTTTTAAAGGAGAAAGTTGGGTTTACAGAAAGAAGTGGAATTTATCAGAGAATGAAGCAGAATGAAGGAAAATGTCATCCTGGAGATGGCAGTGCAGTTGGGGAACTGCGGTAGAGAAGCATTAACTAGCCCTGGGACCAGATGCACCACAGGAGTACAAATCAACAATGTCATGTACACAAATGCACTCTGCTACGATTTTGAATTAAAAGCCAGCAACAGTAACAAGATCAACACTGGTCCTTTTCCCCACCACCTTCCCTTCAGGAGATCCCAGGCACATGGCCAAATAAGGGAGCAATTATCGACTCATCCAATTCAGGAGAACCACATAAGCAAAGATACCTGTTCCAAACAAGGTGCTGAAGCCAAGTTCAGATGCTAATCCTGCTTGGCAGTGGATCCACAAAGGAGCACAAAGTAGATAATTAAAGGACAGGAAAGGAGGATAGCCAAAATCAAAGGGGCTGCGCTGTAAGACATTAAGCCACTAGAGTCCTTCCCATTGTTTGAACTACAGATACTCCTCCACTTAAGGACAATTGGGACCAGTACTTCCAACACAACATGAGATGGTCATTAAGTGTGTCACACACCCAATTCTATAATATATCTATTTTTTTGCCACGGTCACCCAATCATTAAATGTCTATGGAGATTCTCAGTCATCCAAGTCATGGTTGTCCCAAAGGTGTTTTTTTTTTCCCAAGAGGCAACTGAGTTTTCTGGTTAACCAGTAGAAACATGCACTGTGTTAATCATCTATAAATTCCATTATGCCTTTCTGGTTAACCAGAAAGTCCAATTGCCTCTTGCAAAAAAGAGCACCTTTGGGACACCCAATCATTAAGCAAATCCATTTCCAACCCTCCCATTGACTTTCCATGTCATAAGTCAGCTGGGAAAGTTGCAATGGTGATGATGCAATGCTGGGAACTTGCAACCTTTGTAAATCTATGCCGGTGGCCAAGCTCCCAAATTTTGATCATGTGACCACGCTGCAATGATTGTTAGTCAAGTTTTTTTCAGCATTGTCAGGGGGCAACATGCTGACTCTCTAAACTGCTTAGAGAGTGCTGTATAAAGCACTGTGAAGCGGTATATGAATCTAAATGCTAGTGCGATTATCATAACAGCTTTGAACAGTTGCTAAACAAATGATGGTAAGTTGAGGATTATCTGTATAAGATCATTAATTCCATGAAGGATGGCCAGATCATGGATAGTTCTTCAATTCAGTCTCCAAATCAGGCTTACAAAAAAAAAAAGATTATTGTATTGGGTTTACCAAATTGGCCCATAATCCTCTCCTTGCTGGACTGGAAGATGCATTGTGTTAATCATCTATAAATTCCATTATGCCTTTGGGCCCACCAGTTGTGATTAGGCATACAAAAGGTTGGTTTGGACCACACTGAGCAATGTAAAAGAAAAAGAAAAAAAGCTCAATTTGTCTTAGATTCAACCTTTCCCAGTGCATACATATTCGTCTTGAGTTCTGAATCTTGATTCAGAAATCTGCATCTTGTTATATCCTATTAACTCTAACTAGAAATAAACAATGCATTGACATCTTTCCCATCAAGCACTGTAATTGGAGAATGCAGCAAAATCACTCATTGTGATTAGAAGCTAGAGCTGGTAGCCACAAAACTCCTCCTGTTGAACATTGCTTGGCCTCCTTTCCCCTTCTAGAGTCTTTCTTCCATGGAAATCCTGGGAAGAAAAGTATCACTTTTTGCAGAAACCTTCCTGTATCTTTGTGCTCTACCAAACTATTGAAGTTTTATAATGGTTCAAATGAAGGCTGATTTCAAAGGGGCAACACTTTGATTCAGACGATCCTTGGGTTTTCCAAATCATACCACTTTAATTCAAGATACCCCCAGTTCCAATGCCAACCTCTCCTTATAATTGTTCTTATAACCATATGCTGGATACTGCTTACAATGAGATAATACATAAGTCCTGTTCACAAATCTAAATGCTTTCTGAGAAGCAAGCTAACACAACTTCTCAATCATCAAGTTGCTTGTTTGAGATGGACGGCCATAGGAATAAATAAATAACCCACTTTGAGGGGATGTGCAAGATAATGTAGGATTTGAGAAGACATAATGGAAACACAAATCCATAAATGGGTTTACGTGAACCGTCTCCCTTCTGAAAACCACTCCTGAAGAAAGGAATTCTTCTGGTAGCAGCAAATGTTGCCTGAGACAGATATCCAAACTCCATCAGCCACTTAGCAACCTATACATTCTCAGCCTCTGGAAAGGGTTTAATCTGAAAGGAGCCATATCTTCTAAGTATATAGTCTAATGAAAGCCACGAGAAACCGGTGGCCTTCTGGATATTAACTAAATTATAATTTCCAAGCTTTTGGCTGGAAAGAGTGGAAGTGGATGTCCAGTCAATGCTGGAAAATGACATTATTTTAAAATAAATGTGTTTTTTCCCTTTAAAAAAAAAAAGGAGAAGATGAAAAAAAACCAAAAATGTGCCATGGGTGGGAGCATTATGGATAAGAGCATCCAGATATTCTCTGGATCTGAGAGTGCCTTCAATCCTTAATCCCTTCATCAGTGAGAGTGTTTTCACCCTTCAGCTACTTACATTAAGTGGGTCCTTAGCAGATCTAATTGGCAGCAGCAACACTTGGAAGAGAGCATGGTCTGAGGAAACTGTCCTTCTTACTTGTCAGACGACTGTAGCTGCCCTGATCAGCACTACATTGGAGTCATGGCAGCAAATCTACAGGGTAATTGTGTACATCCTGCCAGCCATTTCCTAGTTTTGCTGTAAAATAAATGTTGATGTCTGGCATCCTCTCTGAGGCTTCAGTGCAACAAAGGAGGCTGCAAGGGGAGAGGGCCAGAGCTGATGCCTTTCCCTTCTCTACTTAGTTTGCAACTAAAACTCTGTGGTTCTACATTAGGGTAGTTGCAGAATTTGCCAGCCATCAGCTAGCAAGACTCTGCATGGAGAAGTCCACAGCCCTCCCAAACCCTCTCAAAGATAACCCTTTCCAAAAGCTGGTGCTTACAATATCCCCTTCCCATCAGTGGTGGTATTCTATCAGTTATAAGTGCGCACCCATGCACACCTAATGATCCTATACAAACACCCATTCTCCCCCAACCCTCTGTTTCTATCTCTCTGGCCTTCTGGAAGAGCATTGACAATGGAGAGCCAAGAAGATTCATAGCAAAGATACAGTACAGTCCCTGATTTGGATTGCATGCTAGACAAGCAGAGGAAAAAGCTAATAATCAGGACGAAAAAAGAGCCAATGCAGGGAAACCAGGATATATAAAGGGACAGACATGCAAAGCAGCTCTTCCTTCAGTTCAGTTCAGCTTCATACAGTCGAAAGACAAGCCATTTGATTTTATTAAAGGTTCCTGCAAGGGCAAAAGGAATGAAGGCAAAGCTGGTCCCAGGACTGCTGGGCCATCATGGTTTGTTCTGAACTGCCTCTTCGAGCACAAGTCTTCCCGCTTTGTTTCCATCACTTTTAGCCCACAGCCTGAAAGCCAACCTTCTGGATCAGGCCAATAATCGATGCAGCCGAATATCTTGCCTCCTAAACTGGTCAGATAGGATGCTGATGCCATCGTTGTATGTTAGATTCTCAGTCCCCACTCCATTCTAAGCCACCCTGGCTGTCCTTTACATGCATCCAAACGACTTCCGCCCAACCTTTTAGCATTTTCTCAAACTCTGCCAAGAAGGGTTCTATTAAATCATATCTTCTGAACCAAAGATGCTTTTTCCAAGAGGCAACTGGACTTCGTGGTTTTTCTTTTCCGAAATGTAACGGTTGAAAAACTGTGGAGCTCTCTGCTTGTCAAAGGATGTGCCAAATTCGTTTTGGCACATGTTCATATGAAACACACACACACACACAATCCCCTAAATTCTATTTTCCCAGGCATTCGCAACCATCTTTATTTACTTTGGAGTCTTCTGTTCTCAGCAGCTCTTACGTTCAAGAGAACTGCAGCTTTGCTGGTAGGCTAAAAACCAACATTATGTGGTATTGGATAGAGGCTCATACAACTGTAGTTTCCAAAGATCAGCTCAAGATCAGCACTTGCTGGTTGACCTTGAGGCAATCATTCTCTCTTATCTTAACCTAACCTGTCTCTTGTCAGAATAAAAATGTTTCCTAACTCCCATGAAATCCATGCCACCATTCAGGGTCAAAAGAGGATAAATAAATATATTCTTAATCTGATCAAACTCCCACGGATGTGTCACCAAAACCATAAGTATGGTTTGCACAAAATAAGTTTAAGAAAAGTTAAAATGAAATACTGTTTGTGGGTAATGCTGCAGTGAGTTGCTTTCTGCTGAGCTCTGGGACTGAAATATTTTTCTAAGGAATTTAATATATTTGGGTTTCTGCATTTCGTAGGACCATAAAATGTGAGGATGAAGATAGAGAAATGTATTTTACATCAGCAGTGATGTCATAGGCATTATCCAATAGTATTTGTGATGACTTCCACAGGGCATTTACTAATCAAAAAGACATAGCCATTAGGAAAAGAAGGAAAATTGCATCTTAAGAACAACGTATTACATCCTGACTGCTGGAAACATATGTTTTCCCAATAACAGCTGTGCTAGCTGAGATTTTAATTCCCCAAACACAATAATAACAGCCTGTTTATTGCACAGCAAATGGCCTTTTGCAACCAGCATGATTTTATGTAATTTCACAACTGCAGTGCACTTTAAAGGCAGAATTTGGAAACCCACACAAAATCTGATGTTTCAGAACTGCTGCTCATTGAGCAAATGAATAGACCATTGTTAATGTTTCCAACTGATTCTCAGATTTTATTCATGAGAATTTCTAAGGGTTAAAAGAAAGGCCCCAAAACACACTGGCAATCCAGAACCTGAAGCCTCGGATAGATTTAAAATGATTCCCATATAACTGGTGAAATGATTAAGAACCAGCAGGTTTGCATGCCAACTCGTGCCACAGAATCATACCTCCATGTTGGTTACAGATGTTAGCCATTAATATGAGTGAGTTTCCTCTACTTAGCTAGAACTGGAATCTAAACCCCAATTCGTCTATGGTTAACATGGCTGCATGTATTTTAAGTCTTTAGAAAGAAGACTGCTTGGAAAGGATGCAAAGGGCCAAGGTTATCTTTTGCTCTCTTGACCATTGTACAGGAGCTGAATACGGTTCAAATTGCTGAATAGGATTTAAATTGCTTTTGAAGAAGGGAAAAACCTTCTTTCCACCTTCTTAGAGGCAGAAGTTGTGCAAAACAAGGATTTGATTAATTTATTAATTTTATTCTGATCACAGGATTCAGAATTCCTGCTCAACTTTGACAGGACTCTGGTTTCTTTCACTGCAGAGTATACAGTCTTGCCGTAGATTTATGATATAGTGGGCTTTACACCTACAACTTACGTAATTTAATAAAATATAATGGTTCAGGTAATGCTCAACATAGGGTCACAACTGAGGCCAAAATTTCTGTTGCAAAGCAAGGCAAACAGAAGTGAGTGTGAGAAGTGTTAAGTCAGATTTGCTCCATTTTGGGCAAATGACCACAGTTGTTAAGTGAAACATGCAGCCATTGAGTGAATCCCACTTCCCCCGTGGACTTTGTTTGTGGGAAACTGGCTGGGAAGGTTACAAATGGTGATCATGTGACCCTGGGACAGTCCAACTGTCATAAATACAAGCCAGTTGCCAAGCACTTCAAGTTGATCACATGACTATGGGGACGCTGCAATAGTTGTAAGCATGAAAACCGGTTATAAATCATGGTTGTAAGTCAAGAACTACCTGGATTCCCTTGCAAGACTACAGTTCCTAAATCTCCTTGGTCTCTCATATTCAGGACTGGCGGATCAGCCACTTGCCTTAAAAGGTACAAAGAGGACAAGAAAACAGTTCATTTTATTTCCCCACTGATAGACGTTGCAGGATGAAGATCTCAGTGGAACCATGGAGACGAGCACCATAACCAACCATCCCATGGTCCAGATACTGATGTCGGTGAGAAAGTGGAAAGTATATTTTCCCCTCCTTCATGACAGAGTATCAGAGAAGGACAAGTCAGGAAGACGGAGGAACACAAAGAAACAATGACATGGTTTTGCTGACTGAGCGTCTCTCTGGCATTTTACCGAGCTTTGGGGAATCGTTCCAAATAAATCCTTTCCCCTCCATGCTTCCTCAGTATCGTTTCATGCCAAGAACTGCATGAGCATCTGAACTTGTTCAGATCTGTTCTTTCTCCAGATCAGATGTCTTGTAGGAAGCCTGACCATTCCTCCCACATGGCCCTAACTTTGAGGCTACAACCACATCCAGTCCTTCTCTAAAATCTGAAACCATCAAAGGCTGGTGGGGCTTTTTTTGTTTTTGTTTTGTTTTAACAGAGGCCAACTGTTATACTCTTTCCTCCAAAAGACTCCAAAAGCAGGTAAGGTGCAGTGGAGAGGGATGTGGTTGGCCCAGGCATTCATGAGGGCAGAAGTGGCATGGATCAGAGATGCAGGACTGCAAATGTGTTTCAGAAGAGCTTCATATTTAGAAAAGCTACCCAGAGAGGGACAAGAGCTACCTTTGCAGTTTTAACCATTGGCCTTTTGTAACAGGGCCTGCCCCATAATGCAGCAGAGAAGTTCTTGCGGTCTTTCTTACCGTAGTCTCTCATCCTTCTTCATCCCTTACTGGTGACTTTCTAGAGAAGGAAGAACCAGGGAAGGCCAAAAGTGCTTGGGAACCAAGTAGGGATGAATGAGACAGTCCCCCTGGAGCAGCGTTAGAGGCATATAGGTCAAGAGCATACATTTCTCCTTAGTCTGGCTGTTGGGTATATACCGTTCCTTTCCCAAAGGCTGGCTTGTGCCTGCAACCACCATTCCTTACAACCCCGGGGATAGGAACTGTAACCCACCACAGCTGGACGAAGCTTGGAGGAAGACTGTGCGACTACGTCAGAGACTCTTGTAGAAGTCGGGCAAGAGAGGAGTGGGTGTGTTGGGGACCCTTTTTCTTTTCTTTTTTTTCCTCTTTCCCCCTTTCGTGAGGCCTTTTGACGGACCTGCGTCCACGCTAGAAACCGAAGAACATCGCATTTCTGAGTATGCGGAAGGAGGCAGCAGGAGCTTTCCACCACCCCCCCACTCCCGCCGTGAATCAGAGGGACGTTGTGCGTGCCGCGCTTCTGTCCGCGAGGCTTTCTGCAGTCTGTGCGCCCGCCAGCAGGTCAGCGCGGGGTGCCTTGTGCGTCCGAGAGGGAGATTGGCACCGCACGTGGGTCGTTCATTCGGGAGAAGGCCAGCTTCTGAGCCAAAAAGATGACCGGGCCGTGGGTGGGGTGGGGTGGGGAGGGGGGGATTGAAAACTTAATGAGGTGGGGGAGGAGGGAGAGAAACAGGCGCAAGTGAAGCCCCAAACGGGCCAACCGGGCAAGAAGCGCAGCGCTGTGGGAGAAGTCGGAGCAATCCAAAGGCGCACCGCTGTGGCCACCTCTCCTCGCCGCCGCTGTTAGGAGGCCATCCCGCTTCCTTCCCTCCCTCCCTCTCACACCCACCCACCACCCCCGCGCGTTCCGGGCCCTGCTCTCTTACCTCCCGGTGCAGGCAGAAACGTAGGGGCAGGAGGCAGGAGAAGAAGTATTTTCCCCAGCGGATCAGGGAAGCAAAACACCAGCTCAGGCGCGTCATCGTTGCAGCAGCAGCAGCAGCTGCTGGACAGCTAGGATCCCGCTTCGCTCCTGTGTGGGAATCCCCTCTCGTCTTCCAGTCCCTTCAGGGGTTTTGTGCGTGTGCGCGCGCGTTTGTGCGTGTGTGTAGGTGCGTGTGTATAAAGGGCGCACGGCTGCCTGACTTCTGCAAGGGGTGGGGGGCGTCTTTCCAGCCTGGGAGGGACGTGGGGTGGGACAAGGAAGGAGCCGGCGGGAAACCGCTGTTGGTCCCGTTGCTGCAGCCGCGGAGCGTTCCCGCTCGTTTTCTGGATTCCCAAGCCTCTGCAGAGCGCCGCGGTGCCGGAGGAACAGGCAGCCGAGGGTTTCTGCGGATCCTCGGGGACGCAACGGCGGCGCTGGCCCGATGGATTTCCCCCGCAGCCTTGACACGCCGAGCGCGGCTTCCCGACCTGCTGAGCGCTGTGGCGAAGCCGACGACACCGCGCGCAACACCCCCCCCCACACCCCCCCACCTCCCCTCCTCTTCTTTGCCGCCGTCCGGCAGCGGCAAAGGCAACCGATGTGGCGCGGCTACTTCAGCCCCGCAGTGCGCGTGTGAGAGCGGGAGGACGCCGGGGCTGGATCAGCTCCTTTCAGCCAGCCGGGCTGCACTCCGGGCAGCGCGAAGGGGGGGCGCGCGGGGGAGGCGGAGAGGCACGCGCCGCAGCTGCGAACCTGGACCTGCCTTGACGCTCAACCGGACCGCGAAGGACAGCGGCCTCCAGCTGCGTTATCGGCCTTGGGCGGAGGAGAGCAGCAGCTCTCCTCCGCCCCCACCTCGCGTGCAATCCTAACAGGTAAATGAGGTTTGGCTCGGCCGTCCCGCGGGGCCGAGCCAATGAACACCCACCGGCTCCCTTTGCTTCTGGACTCCAATAACGACACGCGCGGTCGCTCACACCCCTTTTGCGCACGGTGTTCGGACGGGCAGATAAATCAAACCCGCGTTGCCTTCGACGGCCTGGAATCCTCTCCCACCAATCGACCCATCAAAACCTTTCCCTAAAAGGGGCCCACTGGTCAAGGGAGCGTGCAAAACTTTCCGCCCGGTTCCTGACACCTTTCTTTCTCTGCTGATCGGATTGCCACGCGTTATGGGCTGGTGTCCTGGGGGGGGGGGATGCTTGTATAAAAACAGCAGCCCTTGAAGCCTTGTGATGGGTGGATGAACAGGACCATCAGTCCCAGCAGGCACACAAATGCTTTATGCTGGGCTTTGGTTTCTGAAGAAGGTCCTATTGGTTCAAGCAGGTAGAGCCTTTTGCTTTGGGAAAGAGAGTCCAGCGAATGTAACAGTAGGCAAGAGCAAGGGGTAAGAAGAGAACTTCCCCAGAAAACCCATAAGGTTTTACTTTCTCCCTCTTCTTGGAGAATGTGGGGTACCTAGTTTGAGGAACTGGATTTCAGAGAGGGGGGAAATGGAACCAAGTCCTGGTTGCTACGAGAGAAATCCCGTTTCTGTAACCGGATTTCTACACAGTTACCTGAGGCTCTAAATGCAGCAACATTCATCTCAGCCTGCATCGGTGCAAGAGTTTTGTGTTTGTTTTTTAAATGTAGGGATTGCTGCAGCAGCAGCTAACATCCATGCTAGAGAAAAATGTAACCAGACAACTATGCAGGAGCCCTTGGTGAATGTTCTCTCCTTTCTGAAAACAAGGAGGGGAGAAACTCCTTTGAGATTAGCAGGAGGCCATGAATATCTAAAAACAGGGACCTTGTTTGCTAAAGTCGCCAGGTCCCAAACGGCAGAATGCTGCAAATTATAGGGTCTTCATCTGTCAGGCACAAGTAACCAGGAACAGAAGTTGAATTCAAAGCACTAAAGGTTTACTACAGTTGCCTGTGCAGAAGAATCTGAACTGCTAATATTCAGGCTAAATTGGCGCTAAATAAGGTCAGTGGAATTCACGGGGATGGACATGGAAATGCAACGACTCCAAACAGATGACATCTTTCACCCCACCCTTGAGCTCAACCTGCTCATCTTCTACATCACCCTGGAAAACTGCCCCAAACTGGTCATTAATATAGATTTCCACAGCACAGGTGCAGCAGCTCCTTCCTGACCTCATCCCCCCACCCTCCATTCTCCCAGAAGTCAAAATGTATAGGTTTTCTTCGAAGACAATTCATTTCTCATCCAGGAAGAGCTGAAGAAGCGTTTTGGGTGAGAAGCGAAATGTCTTCAAAGAAAAATTAGTAAGTCCAATTGCCTCTTGAAAAAAAGATGCACCTTTTGGGACAATCGTGACCGGGGTGACTGAGAATCTCCATAGTCAAAATATATAGGTAACTTCAACATGTTGAAAAGCTTGGGAGAAGCTGTCTAGGATGAGAAGCACCAATCACTTTTTCAGATTATCTTTAAAACTAAATGGTTTTCAACTGGAGGCCTCTCCACCTATTATGTTATCCTTTTTGTCCGGGCGCTAAAGCACCTGTTTCCTCCAGAATTATCTCCATGACAGATCTGAGGAGGTCTGAACTAAGAAAGAGTAACTGGCTCATTCATCCAGCAAACATCCATGGTTGAAAATAGATTTGATCTCAAGACTTCCTGTTCTTAGTGCAATCAGAAAAGGATTTTCACTAAATTCATTAAAAGAAATACTGGAACACCTGGGGGGGAAAGGATGTAAAATATATACCTAGGATGGAAGTTCGTGAGATCCATCACAAGATCCTCACTTGAAGCGACCCACACTTGACCCACCACAAGACCCTCACCTGACATGACCTCCCCATCACCAGCCCTACTGGCCACACAAAGCCCTTATAATCAGAAGGATATCGACACTGACCTCCCCTAAATTCCATTGAAGATGTTAGCTGCCTGGTAATGAAACATTCAGAAACCAAATCCCAAGCTCAGAGAACGAACCTCCACCCTCATCCTACACCAGAGCTTCAGATATTTGCCATTATCGCAAGCACCTAGATTTAGCCACAAACCATCTTTGCAAGCCACTGAGGTTGAACGCTCACAAGTTGCTAAGCCACCAATAATTTACTGTAATTAGACAGTGGCTTTGGTGCAATGTATTAACACAGTACCTCGAGTCAATTTCTCTAAACCAAATTTTGTATTTTCCTGAACCCTGTATAATGAGAGAATGTGCGCATTTTCTTCTGATTCCCTCTTGTCTTAAGAACATCCATATTAGATGGATCCCACAGCTGCCTCTGCAGTTATGCAGAGATTTATATTCTTCAGAACCATTTTTCCCCTACGTTTGTTTTCTGCATAGTCCCATCTCTGCAATAAAAAGGCCTGCTGGGGTTATAATTTCTTCCAGGCCAAAGAAAGCAATTACTTAATTAATATACTGTTTCTTCCCACCAAACAGCTTTCCTTATAACCACATGAGCCTTGATGGACAGACAGTATCAGGCTTTCTGCACAGCCCAATCAGGCCTGGCACCAATGTGTTTCTGCCACGTTCCCCACAATGCTGCCTCTGCCTCCTCCTCCTCCCCTCCTCATGATGAAGACAGCTTTTAGTCATCCTTAGCTGGACCAGGATTAAAGAATTGCTTTTCCCCTTAAGCTGAGAACGCACAACAGCAGCTGCCAGGTGTATAAAATCTACATTGTATATAAAGGCAGACGGCATCATAGTGGGGGCTTCCTAGATGAAACTGGGTGATGCTGGTGTATCTCCTCTTCTCCAGTCCTTTGACAGCTTCATCAGCTCCCTTTTCAGCTGTTATTTGTCCAAAGAGCCAAACATACTAGGACTATCATAGCAGTCTATTAGGATGACATGGGGTGGTAGTGGTAAGCTATTTGGCTGGCTGTGATTGACTGCTTTAACTCTTTGCCTTTACAAGTTTAATAATAAAGCTGAAAGGATAAAGTGACCCATCTTTCTCCTACCTCTCTATCCTCCCAGATGAAGCATATTGGCTTCTAGAAGTCAGCATCTGTTTAAATAAAGGGAAGGAGACCAAAATCCCAAATCAATGTGTTGCTGAAGGACTTGGTGACCTTTGTTAACCCAAGTCTGATTTTCTAGCTGATTTTGTTTTACAGTAAAGGGATGTAGGAAGAAGAACCCACAGAAAGGAGCCCAGAGTCCATTACCACAGTAAGAGACTATCATGTTTACTGATCAGATTGTGGAATCCGTAGAGGAGGTGGTATTGGTATCTTCTATAAAAAGTCCCTACATCTAAAAAACATCCCAGTTACCCAGGAGCTTGCTATTCCTGAGACCACTGTCTGTGAACTGACCTTAAATATCACATTTCAGTTCTTCCTATGTTACAAGCCCCTGATTATGACATCGAACGCGTAAACAAGCTAAATACACTACTAACATAGGCAGCAGGCTGCCCACACGCTTTTATCTTTCTTGGTGACTTCAATTTACCTCATATTAACTGGACCCTTAACAAATGTACAATTGGACCCATACATGCAACCTTCTACAATGCAGTAACAAATCTGGGACTAGAACAACTAGGAACCAAACACTAGACTTAACAACTGCCTCGATCTCATCTTCTACAATAGTTTGAATTCAATTTATGGAATAAAAATTAAAGAACCCTTTTCCAACAGTGACCACAACATGATTGACTTTTGTCTCAACATACGTCCACACAAAAATCATCACAATGACAGAATCCCCAATTATAACTTCAAAAAATGCAACTATGATCTTATAAACAATGATCTTTCATCCCTTGATTGCCAATTTCTCTTCTCTGGATGCAATACTGTTGAAAACTATTACAACATATTTTTATTTGAAGTCGAAAGAGTCATCAAACTATATGTACCATTAACAACTCCCAAAACCAGAAAAAAAAAACAAATTACCCATAACAGTAAGGAAGCTTCAATCCAAGAAGAAATCATTTTGGTGGAAAAACAAATCTGGTCACGTTGCCAACTTCAAAAGCTGATACAAAAATTTATGCTACCAGATAAAAACTGAATGCACCAATTATCACATTAAACAAGAAGAAAATCTCCTACGCACCAATTCCACCTGCTCCTTCTACAATTTGGTAAACAACAAACTAAAAGACTAAAGGTCCATCCCACCCCTGAAAGGACCTAATGGTAAAGACTGCAACGACTAAAGCCAACCTCTTTAACACTTTCTTTAGCTCAGTATTTGTAAACAGCAATGGATCATGCCCAGTATTTCCTAGTCGAACCACAGATAACTACAATGATCTAATACATATCGACTTTACAGGAAACAATGTTGAAAAAGCACCATGCAATTGAAAGCTATCTATTGGACCAGACGGAATATGTGCCTACTTCTTTAAAAAGCTATCCACTGCCATAGCTGAACCTCTAAGCATAATCTTTAAAAAATCTTTAAGGACCAGCTCCTTGCCAAAACTATGGTCACAAGCCACAGTCATCCCCATCTTCAAAAAGGGAGACTCCAGCCTAGTTGAAAATTACAGACCAATCTCTTTATGCTGTGTCACCTGTAAAGTTATGGAATCAATTATTAACCAATCCATCATCCTCCACTTAGAAACAAACAACCTACTCTCTAATAAACAATTTGGTTTCAGGAAAAAACTATCATGTAATCTGCAGCTCTTACACTGTAAAAACATATGGACAACACAACTTGATCAGGGCAAAGCAATAGACCCAATCTACATAGACTTCTGTAAAGCCTTTGATTCAGTGGTACATGATAAACTACTCCTAAAACTAAAATCTTACAGTATCTCTGGACACTTACATAACTGGATAGAAGCATTCCTGTCAAACAGACAATAAATGGTCAAAATTGGGAGTGTCCTATCAAATTCTGTACCTGTCAACAGTGGTGTCCCCCAAGGCAGTGTTCTAGCACCAACTCTTTGCATACTCTACATAAATGACCTCTGTGATCATATCAAGAGCAACTGCATTCTCTTCACTGATGATGTAAAGCTATTCAACACCACAGACAATACTGCTACCCTTCAAAAAAACCTTGACATGTATCAGAATGGTCAATCAAATGGCAACTTCAAATCTCAACAAATAAATGCTCTGTCTTACATATTGGAAAAAAAATCAGAAAATAAAATACAGGCTGAATAGTCAAGACCTTGTTGATGATCCAAACTCTGTCAAGGATCTTGGAGTACTCATCTATAATTATTTAAGCCCATTGTAACTACATAGCCAAAAAGGCATTTGGAATTGTTAACCTAATCTTACGTAGCTTTTTCTCTGGTAATATTACACTACTAACTAGGGCATATAAAACATTTGCTAGGCCATTACTCGAATACAGCTCATCAGTCTGGAATCCACATTACGTATCTGATATTAACACAGTTGAGAAAGTCCAAAAATATTTCACAAGAAGAGTTCTCCACTTCTCTACTCATTGCAGAATACCTTATGCCACCAGACTCGAAATTCTAGACCTAGAAAACCTTGAATTACGCCGTCTTTGGTCTGATCTAAGTATGGTGTATAAAATCATACATTGCAATGTCCTACCTGCCAATGAATACTTCAGCTTCAACCATAACAAGACAAGAGCAAACAATAGATACAAAGTCAAGGTTAATCGCACCAAACTTGATTGCAGGAAATATGACTTCAGCAACAGAGTGGTCAATGTCTGGAATACTTTACCTGACTCTGTGGTTTCTTCCCCAAACCTCAAAAACTTTAACCTTAGTCTTTCTACTATTGACCTCACCTCTTTCCTAAGAGGTCTGTAGGGGATGTGCATAAGCGCACCAATGTGCCTAACATCCCTGTCCTATTGTTTCTTTTATTTTTTTATTTTTCTTATATGTATCCATGTATTAATAACTCTATTTTTACTTATACCTATTATCTTGCAAGCAATTGACAAAAATAAATAAATAAATGAATGAAAGATGACAGACAGTCTATATAGCCAGGGCTGCATTAGGCACATCTGTTTCCCCATCAGCCGGTGGTGTGCAAGAAGGGGGAAAGCAATCATACCAGAGTAATAATCAGCTAATTGTTTTACTTATCATATGCTGCACATGCAAAACCAAAACAGGACTATTCAAGAGCGAGTTTGAAGAGATGCAAGAGAGACACAGATTTCATGGTGTATAATTTCTGCCAATTTAAGGATAAGAGGTAGGTTTTTTTAACTCAGCAGTGGGAAAAGGCTCTGGGTATTCTCTTAAGTGGTTCTGCAGATGCTGTCACTGCTTAAGTGTGAAAATCTACCTCTAGTAAATTAAGTTGGGAAACTACCTAGTTCTGGTCAATCAATCAATAAAAGCCTTGGTAAAAAATGACATTGCCAGTATTTGTAAAGTATTCCCTGCATCTTTCCATTAAAAAATAGAAACTATTTCCAAATGGATAGCTAGCCATAACAATCTGTTGTTACAAAAACAAACAAACACCAAAGGCTTCTGGCATTTTAATGACCAAGAAATGTATTAAGATGTAATTTTTTTAATGAAGGAAGTTCAGCTCATCTGACCTCATTGTTTGCAATGTCCTCTTACTCGATTAGCTGAAGATAACATTTTATGTATCTGATGGACTATAATCCACAAAGATTATTTATCCTATGCTTTCACAAATTTCCATTCAAGAAGCTTTCTCAGGATTTGCTTTTAAAATGGGAATGTTTCTCAGACTTTCATTTGCATTAATATGTTTTAAACTTGGCTCATGTTTGTAACACAACTCTAAGCATCCATTTTGTGCCTATACTTGCAGTCAACATTTAGCTGTCACAGATTTGAGATTGGTTTAATAAATGCACAAGCTCATCTCTCTTTACTAAAAGTTTCCTGTTTTATTTTTTTAATCTGGACACAAACAGGTTTTAACCTTTTTCTTAGAGGTTAGTGGCCAACTGGTTTCATTATGAGACTCTGGATTACTGAGCACAGACACAGATTCCGCAGATTTGTTGTTGCTGCAGAAATTTGGCAACCTGTTTTTCTATTGTTTTAGGCTTTGTCCAACAGCAGCATTTTAAAAAGAAGTTATATGTAAACCTGCTAAATAATACTGTTTTTAAAAACAGAGACAGAGAGATAGACAGAGAGATTAGATAGATTAGAGAGAGAGAGAAAGGGAGAGAGAGAGAAAGAGGATGGGATGGGATGATAGACAGGCATACGGATCCATTCATCATTAACTTAGAACTGCCTAATTTTTGATCCTGGCTCATTAAAAGAGTTGTTTAACCTTGGTACAGCTAGAGATAGATGGAAAAGAATCTCCTACAGTTTAGAAATAGTTGCATTGCAAATTAATACAAGAGAATAAAGAATTATTTTGTTCTTCCTAGTTGTGTTTCTACCCTTAGAAGCAAAGCTAAGCACGCTTTGAAGGAATGCAGGCATTCCATGGAGACAAGACTGTATGCTGTAATACAGATTCAGCAGAGCCTCACCCAAAATCAAAAGAGGGTTCATAATTACTATTTGTGCAATCAACTGGTTTTTTTTCCCCTAGCTGGAGAGAAGAGATTTTTGTCCTGTGTTTTGTGAGTCATCTCATCCAGTACTGAATATTTGGCCTGGTTTGATTCATTAGATTGGCCAAGCTATAAGTTAGGCTTTGCTCTTCCATCTTTTTTGCACCTTGTTAGCAGTAAGATCAGTGCGGCTACAGTGCTCAGTGTTGTGAATCAATAAATACTTAATAAAGATCATTAAGAGCTTGAAGCAAAGTGCAGGGTTTTGGCCCTGCACTTCTGATTGGCCGATAATAGCGACATCGGATTGGTCTGTTCAGGAGGATCTGATTGACTATTAACGAGCCTCTCCCATTGGTCAATGGAGCTAGCGCTCCCTGTGTTTTCATTGGTTGAATAAGTTAAGAGTTGCCTATATAAAGGGGCCCATCGTGGCCATTGAGCTGAGCTGTTTTCACATGTAAATAAAGAGTTTGAAGTTCACTGTTTCACTGGCTCGTCTCCATCCTTGCACCCATGCTCACTACAAAACACTGGCGACGAGGGTGGGATGTGGAGACATCAGAGCTTACTGAACAACGAAGAACCATAACCGAGAACATGGCTGAACGCACCAACGGTGGAACCATGTCTGGCAGCGTCATACCACCCGCTCCATTCGACACAGCACAAGAAGACTGGGACTCATATAGGGATCGCTTCCAGATGTTTCTGGAAACCAACAATTTGAAGGATGCCACTACCGGAAAGAAACGAGCGATATTCCTAACTCATTGCGGGCTGACCGTATTCAAGATGGCAAAGGCACTAGCAAAACCGGCAGAAGTAAAGTCTATGGACTAGGACGTCCTCGAACCACTGCTGAGGGCTCACTATGCACCGACCGTGCCAACGCTCGTGAGAAGGCATGAATTCTATCAGAGAAGTCAGCGGAAGGGTGAAAGCGTTGCTGATTTCATCACGGATCTTCAGAATCTGGGAGGCCTATGCGAGTTTACCGATTTAGAAGAAGCCCTAAGAGATCTAATCGTTCTGGGATTAGATGCACCAGGCACGCAGAGTAAATTAATGGCGAAGGGCGACATTACCCTTAAAGATGCCATAGCTGAAGCTACTGCAGCAGAAGCAACCAGGAAGTCGGCTGCCCAAATGCGCCGCACCCATGCACCGGTTCGCCAACGAGCCTGCGACATTTCACCTCAGTCAGAGGGACAGCTAGAGACAGCACACCATGAGGACCTCGAATCGTCGTCAAAAAGCGATGAGGAAGAGGTCCATCGACTTCGGTCCGAACGGGACCAACGCCAGAAATCGCAGTACCAATGCGCTGGGAGTGGAGCAAGCCACCCTCGGTCAGAATGCGAATTCCTCGACGCGCTCTGCCATGTGTGCGGGAAAACAGGCCATATAGGTCGGGTCTGTAGAAGCAAGCTAGGACCCAGCCAGCCCTCAAGGGGGGCTAACTATCGCCAACCGACGGGAAGTCGTCCCGTGAAGCGAGAACCCGTGAACCACCAATGGAACAATCACTCCTACAGAAACAAAACCCTAAACCACCCAACGAAGTGAGAACAGGCTCACCAAATGATCACGNNGGTATCATTTAAGAACCGTACAGCATTTCTACCCCTGACTGTAATCGACAAGGATCAGCCTAGTTTGTTAGGCCTCCAATGGTTCGCTCCACTTGGAATTGAAGTAGCCAGCATTCACTGCACCTGCAGCAGCGATTGGGAAGAAGACCTCATCCACGAATTCCAGGATGTCTTCACAGAAAAATTAGGCGAGTACAAGGGGACCCTGATATCGTTTAACCTCAATCCCGAAATAGCTCCCATCCGCCTAAAGCCTCATCGAGTTCCATTTGCCCTTAAACCAAAGATTGATGAGCAGCTTGATAAATTAATAGCTCAGGGTGTGTTAGAACCAGCCGATCACTCTCCCTGGGAAACCCCAATCGTAACACCCATCAAGCCGGATGGATCGATAAGAATTTGTGGGGACTACCGAGCCACCCTGAACCACGCCCTTCAACAAAACACTTACCCGGTACCGGTGGTGCAACAGCTCCTCCATTCCCTGGGGGGCAGAAAAGTCTTCGCTAAACTAGACTTAGCCCAGGCATACCAACAACTGCCTGTTGACGAAAAAACGGCAGAGGCCCAAACAATCGTTACACACAGAGGTGCGTTTAAATGAACCTAGCCCCGGGAATCTTTCAAAGCTTGATGGAAAGGCTATTACAAGGGATAAAAAGTGTTTTCCCATATTTTGATGATGTGTTAATCGCAGCCCCAACTCAGAAAATACTAAAGGAATGCCTGAGGTTGGTTCTCCAGAGATTTAAAGCCTCAGGTCTCAAAGTTAAAAAGAACAAGTGTTATTAATGTACGGATCGTGTAGAATTTTTGGGATATTTAATTGACAGTCAAGGCATTCACCCCACCGATAACAAACTCAGGGAAATCAAGAATGCCCCAAAATCCCGGAACAAGGCCGACCTCCAGGCTTTTCTGGGCCTTATCAATTTTTATAACGTTTTCCTGCCTCACAAAGCAACCGTAGCTGAACCCCTACATCGTTTATTGGACAAAAAAGCAACCTGGGTATGGGGACACAGAGAAGAACAGGCGTTTTGACATGTAAAAAATTTATTGACTTCTGATGCTGTTCTTATGCAGTATAACGAGACCTTGCCTTTAACGATCATGTGTGATGCATCCCCATTCGGGGTGGGCGCCATTTTAAGCCACGTTTTGCCAAACGGTAATGCAGCCCCTGTTGCCTATTTCTCAAAGACTCTATCAAAAACAGAATGCAACTACAGTCAGATTGATAAGGAGGCCCTTGCTATAGTATCCGCGGTTAAGAGATTTCATGAATATGTGTATGGCTGAGCCTTTACCATAGTGACTGACCACAAACCTTTGCTGGGAATAATCGCGGGAGATAGACCAACACCGTATATATTATCTCCCAGAATGACCCGCTGGTCAGAATTCTTGGTGGCATACAATTACAAGTTGCAACATCGTCCAGGAAAGGCCATTCCCCACACTGACGCATTGAGCCGTGCACCTCTTCCAGAGACCATTGATGACCCTGCTCCGACGGTCACAACACTGCAGATTGAGACACTTTGAATGCCGCCATTAATGGCCCAAGATATCGCGATGGAAACGAAACGTGACCCCATTTTAGCACGAGTCCTCAGTTGGGTCGAGCGGGGATGGCCGTTGGACCAAATACCTGACGACTACGCCCCATTCAAAAATCGGCAAATGGAACTATTTTCTCAAAAGGGCTGCATTATCTGGGGTGATAGAGTTGTCGTTCCAGAGAGGTTGCGACCAGCGATACTAAGGACCTTGCATGATGGCCACCCCGGCATCGTGCGTATGAAAGCCCTCGCATGAAGCTACGCGTGGTGGCCGGGTATTGACAAGCAGAGAGAGACATGGGTAAAAGCCTGTCACAAATGCCAGGAAGTAAGCAACGCCCCGACGAAAGCAACCCCGAAACACCGAGGGGACCATGGTCCCGTATTCATCTGGACCTTGCGGGTCCTACCAAAGGACACACATTCTTATGAACAGTGGATGCCTACTCGAACTGGCTTGAAATCCATGAAATGAGGAATACAACGACTGAAGCAGTCATCAGGAAACTAGACAGACTCTTCGCGACACACGGATTGCCAGACGTTCTGGTATCCGACAATGGGCCTCAATTTACCGTGCTGTCCTTCGAACAGTACCTAGCGGATCGCGGTATTCGACACGCACTAACTTCGCCGGTGCATCCAGCGGCCAACGGAAGGACCGAGCGCATGGTACAATTCGTCAAGAAAACCTTGCATAAAATGGACAATGGCGATATAGAAGACAAGATCAACCGGATACTCCTTTTGCAGCATATCACTCCACACAGCGTCACCAATAAAACTCCCGCTGAGTTATTAATGGGACGGAAGCTCCGCTCCCACCTCGATCATCTACATCCATCATATGAACCTGAAAAACCACACAGTTCCAGCGGGAAATGTCGAAATTTCCAGGTAGGCGATTTGGTTTTCGCTAGGAACTTTTCGGGCGATCCGTTGTGGGTCGAGGCAACTCTAGTACAAGTAACCGGCCCTAGATCGTACCGTGTGAAATGTTGCGACAATAGAATTTGGAAGCGCCATATTGATCAGCTGCGTTCAAGGCTACAGTCGGGGATCTCCGAGCCCCCTGATTTCCAAACCGAGGGGGGAGGAGATAGCGAGGAAGCCAAATTCGAAGCGGCAGAAAGTTGAAGCGGTAGTAATGACCGCTCAGAGGCAGCACATGATGGATCTGGAATGGGGGTGGCCTCGCCTCAAAGAGATGCCAAAAGCAGTAGCAACAACGAAAATTCAAACGCAGAACGGGAGGCACCCTCTTCACCAGATAACGTCCTACCCCAACAAGACTGTAGCCAAATACCAGGAGGACAATGAAAATCTAATGGACAATCAAAACAACCTGCCTACCTCAAAGACGACGTGACCGCACCCCTTAAACGGAACCCGGGGGGAAGGGGTGTTGTGAATCAATAAATACTTAATAAAGATCATTAAGAGCTTGAAGCAAAGTGCAGGGTTCTGGCCCTGCACTTCTGATTGGCCGATAATAGCGACATCGGATTGGTCCGTTCAGGAGGATCTGATTGGCTATTAACAAGCCTCTCCCATTGGTTAATGGAGCTAGCGCTCCCTGTGTTTTCATTGGTTGAATAAGTTAAGAGTTGCCTATATAAAGGGGCCCATCGTGGCCATTGAGCTGAGCTGTTTTCACATGTAAATAAAGAGTTTGAAGTTCACTGTTTCACTGGCTCGTCTCCATCCTTGCACCCATGCACAGAATGTAACACTCAGTATAACCCAATTTCTGCTGAGGGGTAGAAGTTGAACCCACAAGACAAAAGACCAGCTTAACACATGCAGTAGAAACACAGGAGGCCTTAAATTCAGATTAGGTAGAGGACTGTCTCTAAAAGATATGGAGTCTGCCAGAAACAACTTGATAAAAAAAAACCCTCAAGATAATGAAGCTGAGAAGGGAAAGATAATTTGGCACATCTGCAAGGCACCAAGCTCAAATAAATTGAATCAGAAGACTATCTGAAATGCCTTCCTGATAAAGCATATATTTGCAATGTTTGGTATTTATAAAGCATCTCTTTATTCAACTCTCCCCAACCTAGATTTTCGTAATAATACTAAATAGCCAGTGGTGGGATTCAGCCAGTTCGAACCAGTTCGGGAAAACCAGTTGTTAACTTTCTGAGCAGCTTGTTGAACTGGTTGTTGGAAGAAAGCATTAGGGCAGAGAACTGGTTGTTAAATTATTTGAATCCCACCACTGCTTATAGCTGCTTTTATTGAGCACTTATTGAGAGGCAGGCTTAGAGGTTTAAGGAAAAAATATATCAAGAACTTGGTGAATTCATGCAATCGGGGATATTTCCTGGATCACAGTTTAATTTTCTGCCCCCTCTACATTCATTTCAATCTCCAGAGAGAAAAGACTAACCATGATCCATTCTCAATATGAGGATTCTGGTTTGGCATCTGGCATGATCTTGTCCTGTCAAAAGGTTGATTCTTACAATGGAAAAGTCAGAGGTCTGCATTCATCTGAATGGCCCAAGCAGGATTGTACCAGTGGTGGGATTCAAATATTTTTACTACCAGTTCTGTGGGCATGGCTTGGTGGGTGTGGCTTGGTGGGCATGGCAGAGGAAGAATACTGAAAAACCCCATTCCCTCCTCACTACAGGGGGAAGATTACTGCAAAATCCTCCCTCCCCATCCCACTTACCTGCTTTCCAGCTCCGTTCTCCTGTGCAGGGCAACAAAAGAAGACCCAGCTGATCAGCTGGGACTCGAGAGGCAGAGGTGGTATTCCAAACTACTCAAAATTTCCGCTACCGGTTCTCCAGAACTGGTCAGAACCTGCTGAATGCCACCTCTGGATTGTACTGAGCCAATCTTTCAAGAAATACATCACTAGGAATTAAGTTGAGCTGCTGAGATCAATGCTACTGATTACCTTGCCAGAAAATGCTAGCTTAGTGAAAAAGCCACCTACTGCCTTCAGCACTGCACTACTGCTAGATCTGACCTTAATCTTTCCATCTTGTTCCCTGCTAAGCCAATGTAGGCAGAATACCAAGCGAGTGACATACTAGATCACCTCCAGCAGCAGAAGGGTATTCAGTGTTGGACTGCCCTGCTTGCACCAGCTTCAAGAGTATATGAAAAGTTATGCTAAGCATGACCCTACCGATACCGTTGGGTCCTGTTTACATCCCCTCATTCTATATGCCTTGTTAATGGCTACAAGAGCTACAAAAATCTGAAGGACCACTAGATGGTACCCAGGAAATACTTGTGTCTCTTTGGTGTCGTGTAGTGGTTGTCCAGATTTTTGCACTTCAGATCTGGTAACCTGAATTAAATCAGATTTAAAAAAAAAAAAATTCTTGAACATGCCTTGGCACCCTGATAGTCACATAATGAATATCTCAATCTATAAAGATAGGTTTGTTCACTATACTAACTGAAAAACCAAAAAATAAAGATCAATTATGGCCCAGTATTGTGCGTGAAACAGGCTATACTTATATCAACAGAATCAACAAATAGCATGCATGAACATGAAAACAGGCACCCTGGAATATTTAGGCAGGTAGTCCTCTTTTAGTGACCACAGCTTGAACCAGCAATTTAGTCCTTAAGCAAAGTAGTCACTAAATGAAACTGAATGAGAATGAATGAATGAATGAATGAATTTGTTTGTTTGTTTGTTTCCCACCTTTATTATTTTTACAAATAACTCAAGGTGGGAAGCATATCCAACACATCCTCCTCCTCCTATTTCCCCAGTTTTCCTTTGCTTTATACAACTACAAACAGGGTAAATATGAGGATTATCCATGAAGGTACTTTTTCATTACCATTGTAACTGAATGGCCATTAAACAAGGCAGTTACTAAACAAGGACTACCTGTACCTTCTCATCTTACAGATTAACGCACCTGGGAAAGATAATAGAAGTCCATTCAGTTCAACCTTGTTCAATGTATGATTCAGTACAACTTTTCTGTCCGGATCTTGAGTGAAGGAAACTCACCACCATCTTCAGCCAAGGACCATTGTCTATCTCCTGCCCTATGACAGCCCTAGGAAGTTACTCTAGTGTCAGGAGGAAATCATGTCACTCATCCAGGATACGGGAGAGCTCAATGGGTCAGTCCAGTGGTGGAATTCAAAAAAATTTACGACTGGTTTTCTGGGCTTGGTGGCCATGATGTGGCTTGGTGGGCATGGCAGGGGAAGGATAGTGTAAACTCTCCATTCCCTCCCCACCCCACTAACCTGCTTTCCAGCTCCCTTCTCCTGTGCAGGGCAACAAAAGAAGACCCAGCCAATCAGCTGGGACTCAGGAGGCAGAGAATAGATGGGGCTCGGCCCAATCAGAGGTAGTATTTGCCAGTTCTCCAAACTACTCAAAATTTCCACTACTGGTTCTCCAGAATGGGTCAGAACCTGCTGAATACCACCTCTGGGTCAGTCCCATTCAGATTTTGAGCCCCCGAAAGTCAAATTTCTACTAGCCCCTTCTGTGCATGTTCTGCACAATCACACAACAAAGGCCCTGATTGCCACGCATTGTAACCATCTCCTCCTTGGTATTATGTAGACTTCAAAATACGTCACAGCTCATTGACAAACGCGTCAGTAAAATTAACCAAAGAGGAAAGAAAAATTGCTTCTGTGGTTTAAACTACGACAAGTCAGAAGGAACTTGGCCACGGTGCCAAATGTCCCCCCACCTCAAGAAATGTGTTTACTATGTACTAAAATAAAAAAAGCTATTAACGGTAGCAATAATGGTTGAGATAATAGCAATAACAACAACAGCCATAAAAGTGCTTAGCTAATAGTGTTTTTGACAGAGCAGAGTCACAGTTTCAGCCTGGCCTCACCTCCAGAAACACTTGGCTAATGACTGCCAGGCACTTTAATCAGGAAAATGCCATTGTGGGCTTACGCAACCATTGGTCAAGACTTCATCGACAAGTCCCCTCCTCCCTTGTCAGCCCTGGTCCATTTGCTTTATTGTCTCCAGAGAGATCAGGCCCAACTAATTTAATTTTCCACTCTGGCCAAGGACACCCAGAAGTCCTCTGGCTTCAGTGGGGCAGGGGGGAGGGGGAGAATGAGGGAAGAGTTCCTTTAAGCTCTTGCTTATTCCTGGGGCTGCTGCCTAAGGCTTTCAAGCTGAGTTCCCCCTTTCACTAAATACATAAATTGAACATGGCTGCAAGGTGACCAAAGAAATGTTATGATTGGTCAAAGCACGGGGTGATCTGATTGGTTTAGCGAGCCGCGCTGATTGGCCCGCTAAGAATCTCCCGCGATTGGCGAATACGAATCGCGGGAGATTCAAAGCGGTGCCATTGGCCGCGGCCGCCGGAGCTTGTGAGTAAAAAGCCGCAAGTTTTCCCTTGGAGCCAGATTGGTTCCAGGGGCTTAAATAAAGAGCTGAAACCACAATCACTGCCTCC
>BHEV01034737.1:0-16878 GCA_004319985.1 Emydocephalus ijimae | reverse complement strand
TCCCGTCGTCATCAATATCACTGGCCACTCCCTGAGGTGAACTCACTCCAGTCCCTGGTTCCTGTTCCTGCGTTTCAGTTCTATTATCAGTCCCTTCAAAAAGATTTTCCTCTAATTGCAATTTGTTTTCCTCTGTATCTCCCCCCCCCTCAGTTTGGTCATAAGGGAGTTTGGAATTGCGTGACGGGAGCCGCGATCGTAGTTGATCTATGTGGCGCTTCCAGTCTATCATCAGGGCACTGCACAAGGTATGATCTTGGGCCGGTTATGCGGATTACGGTTGCTTCCACCCATAACGGATCTCCCGACAAGTTTTTAGCGAATACTAAATCGCCTACCTGGAAGGTACGGCATCGGCCGCTGGATCCAAGTGGCTTTTCCAGTTCGTAGGCTGGGTGTAACCGATCGAGGTGGGAGTGGAGCTTCCGTCCCATTAGCAGCTCGGCGGGAGTCTTATTGGTGAGGCTGTGAGGTGTGAGGTGCTGTAGAAAAAGGATTCGGTTGATTTTCTCGTCAATGTTGTCATAGTCTATCTTTTGTAAGGTCCTTTTGACGAATTGTACCATGCACTCAGCCCTACCGTTGGCTGCAGGGTGCGCAGGCAAAGTGAGCGCATGTCAGATACCGTGGTCAGCCAGGTACTGCTCAAAAGACAGCGCAGTAAATTGGGGCCCGTTGTCGGATACCAGAACGTCTGGTAATCCGTGGGTTGCAAACAGTCTTACTAGTCTTTTGATGGTGGTCGTGTTGCTCATTCGATGAATCTCGAGCCAATTCGAGTAGGCGTCGACGGTTAGCAAAAAGGTGTGGCCTTTGGTAGGTCCAGCAAAGTCCAGATGGATGCAGGACCAGGGTCCCCGTGGAGTCTCCCATTCGGTTAGGGTTGCCTTTGGTGGAGCGTTGTTTACTTCTTGGCATCTCTGGCAAGTTTTAACCCACGATTCGATTTGTCTGTCGATGCCTGGCCACCACGCGTAGCTTCGTGCAAGGCCCTTCATGCGCACGATGCCAGGGTGACCATCGTGCAAGGTTCTTAGCAGCGCCTGTTGGAGTCGTGCTGGGATAACGACTCTATTGCCCCAGATGACACAGCCCTTCTGTGAGAATAACTCCATTTGACGACTTTTGAATGGTGCAAAGTCCTCTGGTACTTGGTCCAATGGCCATCCGCGTTCCACCCATGTGAGGACTCATGCCAAGATGGGGTCGTATTTTGTTTCTCTCGTGATGTCACGGGCAGTTAATGGCAGCGTATGGAGTGTCTCAATCTGCAACGCTGTCATTGTTGGTGCAGGATCGTTGATAGTTTCAGGAAGTGGTGCACAGCTCAACGCGTCGGTGTGGGGAATGGCTTTACCCGGATGATATTGTAGCTGATAATTGTAGGCAACCAAGAATTCTGACCAGCGGGTCATTCTGGGAGAAAGTATGCAGGGAGTTGGCTTGTCCCCAGCGATGATCCCCAGCAATGGTTTGTGGTCAGTTACAATGGTGAAAACCCGGCCGTACACGTACTCATGGAATCTTTTAACAGCTGATACAATTGCCAGGGCTTCTTTATCAATGTGGCTGTAATTTCGCTCGGTTTTCGAGAGCGTTTTTGAGAAGTAAGCAACGGGGGCTTCATTACCGTTAGGTAATATATGGCTCAAAATGGCGCCCACTCCAAAAGTCGATGCATCACATGTGATGTTTATCGGCAAAGTCTCATTGTACTGCATAAGTACGGCGTCCAAAGTCAGCAGTTCTTTCACATTACAGAACGCCTGCTCTTCTTTGTGACCCCATACCCAAATTGCTTTTTTATCTGATAGCCGATGTAAGGGTTCAGCGACAGTCGCCTTGTGTGGCAAGAATACATTATAGAAATTGATGAGGCCTAAGAATGCCTGGAGGTCGGTTTTGTTTCGGGGTCTGGGCACGTTTTTTATTGCCCTTAATTTGCTGTCAGTAGGGTGGATACCCTGACTGTTAATTAAGTACCCTAAGAATTCAACATGATTTGTACACAGTTTGCACTTATTTTTTTTAACTTTCAGGCCTGCTTCCTGGAATTTTCGTAAAACCAGTCTTAAACGCTCCCGTAAGATTTTTGGAGTGGGGGCAGCAATGAGCACATCGTCAAAATAGGGGACAACGCCCTTGATCCCCTGCAATAGTCTCTCCATTAGGCTCTGAAAGATCCCTGGGGCTACACTGACTCCGAATTGAAGCCGCGTACACTTAAAGGTACCTCGGTGTGTTACGTCTGTGCCTGTGCCATTTTCTCGTCAACCGGCAGTTGCTGATAATCCTGAGCTAAGTCTAGTTTAGCGAAGACTTTTCCGCCCCCCAGGGAATGGAGGAGGTGTTGCACCACCGGCATTCTAATGGAGCCGTCCGGCTTAATTGGTGTCACGATTGGCGTTTCCCATGGGGAGTGGTCGGTCGGCTTTAAAACTCCCTGGGCTATCAATTTATTAAGCTGTTCGTCGATTTTCGGCTTTAGAGCGAACGGAACTCGACGAGGCTTAAGGTGGATGGGAGCTATCTTTGGGTTAAGGCTAAAGGATATTGGGGTCCCCTTGTACTCGCCTAGCTTTTCCTCGAAGACGTCCCTGAATTCGTGGGCGAGGTCTTCCTCCCAGTCACTACTGCCGATTCGGTTAATGCCTGCCACTTCAATGCCGAGTGGTGCGAACCATTGCAGGCCTAACAGGCTAGGCCGGTCCTTGTCGATCACCATCAGGGGTAAGTACGCTGTGCGGTTCTTGAATGCACCCCGGACTCGACTGGATCCTATGACTGGAATCCAGTTCCCCTGGTAGTCTTTTAACATGATCCTTTGGAATTGAAGGTCTTGGCGCCGGATAGTGGGGATGAGTTGCTTGAGGGTCTTCCATGAGACCATTGAAAGAGACGAACCCAAGTCAACTTCCATTTGGCAAGGCTGGTTTTCAATGTCCACGTTGACCTGAATTTTCTTAGCATCTAGTGAAGGGGCATGGCCAATAGTGAGTGTTTGGTGGGCCTCTTCCCATCTCGCTAGGCAATTCACGGGTCAGTTTCTGTAGGAGTGGTTTGCTGGTTCTCGCCTTACAGGGCAATTCCCTGTCAATTGGCGGAGATTGGTGTCCTTCAATGGCTGGCTGGGTCCGAGAAGACTTCTGCAGACCCATCCGATGTGGCCTTGTTTCCCGCACTCGTGGCAGAGCGCGTTGCGGAATTTGCAATCGGAGCGGTAATGGTTGGCCTCACAGCCAGTGCACGGTTGCTGGAACTTCGGATAACGGTCCCAATCGGACTGCAGGCGATGGACCTCTTCTTTGCTGTCTGACGACAAAGAGAGGTCCTCATGGTGGGTCATCTGCAGCTGCCCTTCTGAGTTGGGTAAAACTTCGCCGGCCGGTTGGTGTGCTGGATCGCGATTCCGGCATAGTTGGGCAGCCGACTTCTTGGTCGCCTCCGCTGCTGTAGCTTCAGCTATGGCGTCTTTAAGGGTGATGTCACCCTTTGCCATTATTTTGCTTTGTACGTTTAGAGCGTCTAGCCCGAGGACTACTCGGTCTGTCAAGGCCTCCTCCAAGTCGGTGAAATCGCAAAAGCCTCCCAAGTTTCGGAGGTCTGCAACAAAATCGGCGACGCTTTCTCCTTTTCACTGGTTTCTTTGATAGAACTCATGTCGTCTTACGAGCGTTGGAATGGTTGGTGCATAGTGGGCCCTTAGTAGCGGTTCGAGGACGTCCCAGTCCATGGCCTTCACTTCAGCCGGTTTCACTAATGCCTTAGCCATTTTGAATACCGTCGGGCCGCAGTGCGTTAGGAATACCGCCCATTTCTTTCCGGTTGAGGTATCTTTCAGATTATTTGTTTCCAAAAACGTTTGAAAATGGTCCATGTAGGACTCCCAGTCCTCTTGAGCTGGATCAAAAGGAGCGGGTGGTACTATGCCATTGGACATGGTTCCGCCGTTGTGCGCTTCAGCCAAGTGCTTAGTTGTCTTTAGTTGGCTCTGGTGTCATCCTATCCCATCCTCGTCACCAGTGTTAAGTTTGGAGCATGGGTGCGAATGATGGAGACGAGCCGGTAGAACAGTGAACTTCAAACTCTTTATTTACATGGTGTGACAGCTCAAACTGGAGGGCTGCTAGAGCCTTCCTTATATAGGCAACTTTATTAACTATTCAACCAATAGCAATACTGGAGTGCTAGCTCCGTTAACCAATGAGAATGGCCTGTTAATGGCCAATCAGATGCTCCTGAACGGACCAATCCGATCCTGCCACTAACAGCCAATCAGAAGTGCAGGGCCAGAACCCTGCACTTGACTTTAAGCTCAGATAACTTTATTCATTCACAACACTGGCTAAACTCCTTTCAAGGAGATCCTGAGGACGACAGTATTTAAGAAGTAACTGGATATGTTTAAACTTTTACAAATTTAACAACAGTGGGTATAAACTGCATAGATTTCCTGAAAAGAACAGACCTGTTGGTCTATCTGTCAGGAGTGTTAAGTGTTTAGTTTTTGCTTTTTGCTTCATTCTCACAACTACTTTTTATTTACATTGAACCTCTTTCAACTGGAATATTTTGTTTCTTCATTTCCCTATTCCCAAATTTATTTATATATTTGAAATGTATCCACACTGCTTCTGATTAAAAGAGAAAGCAGATACTTGCTTTTGTTGTTTTCTAGCACACAACAAGTTTTGATGAATCCATCTGTAAACTCACATAGTTGAAGAAAAAATACCACGCTACCATTCTTAAATGGGAACAACATCAGGCAATGACCCGTTGAAACTAGTTCCCAGAAGGGAATGTCTTCTAATCATTCAGCAATGTTCCTCTGATCAAAACTTCCATGTTTGACAGATGAAATCAGCAAAAATGGAAAATAACATATGCATAGGTAACATGATATATATATAAAATTCATAATTTTCTAAATATGCCATCACATCTTCAATTTCGTTGGAATTTTAAATCATCTATCAAATCATTTAAATATTTGAGCTGTGCTTCAATTGAGGATGAACTGATGTCAATAAGTCCAACTCAGGCTTTGTAAAATAATATAAATTAATATGTCCATGCTATAGGGCTGACCAGGCTTTACTGGACCACATCCAATAAAGAAAATTTGCCATTTCATTGAGTGATTGATTCACTATTAAGTCTGTTATGAACTAATAAAACGCTTAAATAAAGTTTTATGAAACCTTTAGAAAAAGCAGGGTTCTAATCCTGCACCTCTGATTGGCCGATAATAGCGATATCTGATTGGTCCGTTCAGGAGAATCTGATTGGCTGTTAATGAGCCACTCTCATTGGTTAAAGGGGTTAACACTCCACGTTTCTCATTGGTTACTAGATCAGCAGCCTGCCCTATAAAAGGGCTGCTGCTGCCCTCGGTTTTTGCTCTGTTCAGAATGATTAATAAAGAGTTGAAGTTCACTGTTCACTGTCTTGTCTCCGTTCCTTGCACCCATGCGCAGAACTTAACAAAGTCATTCTCCTGTTAGAAATATTTTCCTAGCATTTAAGTAGAAACAACTATCCTAAATATAATCATTATTCTATACCCCATAATCGAGATTATGTATTGACCTTTGAAATATAATTTCAAGTATTAGAGAAGTGTTATCATACTGAATATCTAGTTTCCTGATCCTTCTCGATATTTTCTGAAATGAAGCCTAGAATTACTTCTTTCCTTTCTTCCTTCTTTTATTGCAGCATCTCTCACTGCTGACTCATAGACTCATATTCAATTTGTAATCAGTTACTGTTTAAAAGATTTCTTCATAGCACAATTGTCAAGTATACTGTATTTAACTCCAGTTTTCTAAGTGTTAAATTTAGAAATCTGTCTCTGCTAAATTCACTCTATCATTTTCTCTAACTATCAACATTGTTCTGCTGTACATGTTTCTTTCTTCTGCTGTATTGTTACAGCAGGGTTGGGATCATCTGCAAATCTGAAAAACATTCATCCACATTTTCAAGTCCAAAATAAAATGTAGAAGAATACATAACACTCAAGATGAAATTTTGTGTCATATAACTTGGCCTTCTCCTATTTCATAAAGAAACATCAATGGACATTCTTCGAGTAGCCATTAAATCATCACATTAAATTAACATGCCATCCAGCTCAGTTTGGACTAGAATACACTTGGGGTAATTTTAACTCACTGGTGTCCCAAATAGCAGGGGCCCCCTTTGTCTTGCCTCAAAATCTTGAATAAGAAAAAAGTCAGAATGGATATTGGAGTCTGATGTTTCTGGCTATGAAGTTAGTCAGATTATTTTTGCACAGACCTGTAAAATGTATTTCCTACTATTTTACATATTCAGAAGCCCATTTTTTTATCATGTTATTTTTTTTCTGGTGAGACTTTGGGTTTGTCAGGATCTTTTGAGTCTGAAACAAACCATTGGAGCTTAAAACTGTAAATTTGTACAATTTGAGTAATATAATACGTGGACATGATCTAATAGATATAATCACATTAAGCATTTTTTAAAAAAATCTGTGGAACATGCTTATTAGAATAGAGTACAGCTGGAAGATATTTTGGAGGTCTTCTAGTCCAGGAGTCACCAACCTTTTGGACTGCAGGGACCACCAAACTCATAATTTTAAATTCCAAGGACTACTAACTGGTTCTGTGGGCCTAATGTGTGGGTGTGGCTTGGTGGTCATGTGACTGACTGGGCATGGCTTGTATGTAAATATGATAAATATTTATATAAATATTGATTTTTTTTTTTATAAAAAAGCAACTTTTACCCAAAATCAGGCAAAGCAGGCAGGCAGATTGAGTTACTCACAGAATCATTTAGTGATCTATCTATCTGCTATCAGCTAGCTCTGTCTGTCACATAAAATTTGCTTGAAAGCAAACTCACAAAATTAACCCACAACACACCATGTATGTAAATATTGAATTTTTTATATATAAAAAGAGCAATTTTTACCCAAAATCAAGCAAAGCAGGCAGGCAGATTGAGTTTTTCACAGAATCATTCAGTGATCTACCTAGCTGATGGACTAGCTCAGTCTGTCACATAAAATTTACTTGCCATGGTTGTGCACTGAATAATAGAAACTTCAGTCCTAAGGGAGGTTCAGCTGTGCTGAAAAGCAGAGCCAAAGATCTAAAGACTAGCTAGAAAACAAGAAATCTAACCATTTTCTGCTTTCTAGCTACTCTAAATCTCCTGGCACAGCAGAATAGCTGATGGTTGGAAAAATAGCAATTTAGCAGGCAAGTTTGCCAGGTAAGGAGTGAATGGGCGGGGAGGGTTCCCACCAGCCATGTGGGTGGCACAGCCTTGTGTTTCTGCATAGCCTGGATTAATTGCTTTGGGGGGGTGCTCTGGGGGTGATATTTTTCTGCGGCCCACCCGTTGGCGACCACTGTTCTAGTCCCCTGCTCAAGCAGGAGAACCTATACTATTTCAGATAACTGGCTGTCTATTCTCTTCTTAAAAACCTCCAGTGATGGAGCGCCCACAATTTCTGAAGGTTTGCTATTCCACTGGGTAATTGTCTTCAGTGTTAGGAAGTTTCTCTTCAATTCCAGGTTGCTTCTCTCTTTGGTTAGTTTCCAGCATTGTTTCTTGTCCTGCCCTCTGGTACTTTGTAAAATAATTTGACCCCTCTTCTTTGTGGCAGCCCCTCAAATACTGGAATACTTGGCTGCTGATTGAAATATGCACTGCATTGATTATATGAATATAGATAGGCCACCAGATGATTAAATTACATTTTAATTAAAATGTCAATAGGCATTATAAGGTTTTCGAATTTACAGATGTAAGTTTTAGAATGCATACATATCATCAGTGCTACTAATGATTAAACAATAACAAACTTGAGAAACTAACTGGATAATTGGCTAAAAAGAAAAAAAGATTTTGTGCAATAACAACAAATTGAGTCTTTCTCAAAATGAAAAGTAGCAAAGATCTATCTCAGCAATACATGCTGGAAAATGACAAGTTTATTTATTTATATTTCATAGTTCTTAATTGCTCATCACCCTTGTTAAGTTTGGAGCATGGGTGCGAAGAATGGAGACGAGCCGGTGAAACGGTGAACTTCAAACTCTTTATTTACATGGTGTGACAGCTCAAACTCAATGTCTGCTATAGCCTTCCTTATATAGGCAACTTATTAGATATTCAACCAATGAAAACCAGGGAGCGCTAGCTCCGTTAACCTATGAGAAAGGCTCGTTAATGGCCAATCAGATTCTCCTGAACAGACCAATCTGATCTCACCATTTAACGGCCAATCAGAAGTGCAGGGCCAGAACCCTGCACTTGACTTCAATCTCTTGATAACTTTATTAACACAATTATTCATTCACAACACCCCTTCCCCCCGGGTTCCATTTACAGGTGCGGTTATGTAGTCCTTGAGGTAGGACGGTTGTTTTGTTAGTCTATTTGATTTTCGTTGAGCAGCTGGTATTTGGCTGCACTCTTGTAGAGGTAGGGCGTTGTTTGACGAAGGGGGTGCCTCGAATTCTGAGTTCGAATTTTTATTGTCCACCAACATCTTTGGTATCACCATGAGGCGAGCTCACTCCCATCCCGGGTTCCTCTTCACGTGTTTCCGTTCCGCTATCGTTCCCTTCAAAAAGGTTTTCTGCTAATTGAAGTTCATCTTCCTCTGTATCTCCCCCCCCCTCAGTTTGGTCATCAGGGGACTCGTAGATCCTTGACTGCAGCCTTGATTGTAGTTGATCGTTATGGCGCTTCCATAGTGTATAATTGCGGCATTGCACGAGGTATGATCTTGGGCCGGTTATACGGACTACCGTCGCTTCGACCCACAACGGATCGCCTGATAAGTTTTTAGCGAATACCGAGTCACCTACCTGGAAGGTACGGCATCGGCCACTGGATCCGTGTGGGTTCTCCTGTTCATATGCTGGGTGTAACCAGTCGGGGTGGGAGCGGAGCTTTCATCCCATTAGCAACTCGGTGGGAGTTTTGTTGGTGACGCTGTGCAGAGTGATATGCTGTAAAAAGAGGATTCGGTTTATTTTTTCTTCGATGTTGTCATAGTCCATTTTTTGTAGCGTTTTCTTGATGAATTGTACCATGCGCTTGGCCGTTCCGTTGGCCGCAGGATGCGCAGGCGAAGTCAGCGCATGTCGAATACCGCGGTCCGCCAGGTACTGTTCAAAAGACAGCGTGGTAAATTGGGGCCTGTTGTCGGATGCCAGAACGTCTGGTAATCCGTGGGTTGCAAACAGTCTGTCCAGTTTCTTAATGACCGCTTCAGTTGTTGTGTTCTTCATTCAGTGGATTTCGAGCCAGTTCGAGTAGGCATCCACGGTTAGCAAGAATGTGTGGCCTTTGCTGGTCCTGCAAAGTCCAGATGGATACGGAACCAGGGTCCCCGCGGTGTTTCCCATTCAGTTGGGATTGCCTTTGGTGGGGCGTTGCTTACTTCCTGGCATCTATGACAAGCTTTGACCCAAGTCTCGATTTGCTTGTCGATGCCTGGCCACCACGCGTAGCTTCGTGCGAGGGCTTTCATGCGCACGATGCCAGGGTGGCCATCGTGCAAGGTTCTCAGAACTGCTTGTTGGAGTCGCTCTGGGATAACGGCTCTATCACCCCAGATGATGCAGCNTTGGTCCAATGGCCATCCGCGTTCCACCCAACTGAGGACTCGTGCTAAGGCGGGGTCGCGTTTTGTTTCTCTCGCGATATCACGGGCGGTTAATGGCGGTGTACGAAATGCCTCGATCTGTAACGTTGTCACTGTAGGCGCGGGGTTGTCGATGGTCTCTGGAAGCGATGCTCGGCTCAATGGATCCGTGTGGGAAATTGCCTTTCCCGGGCGGTATTGCAGCCAAGAATTATAAGCAGCCAAGAATTCTGACCAGCGAGTCATTCTGGGAGATAATAGATAGGGGGTTGGCTTATCTCTCGCTATTATTCCCAGCAAAGGTTTGTGGTCAGTCACGATAGTAAAAGCTCGGCCATACACGTACTCATGAAATCTTTTGACAGCAGACACAATAGCAAGGGCTTCTTTATCAATCTGGCTATAATTTCGTTCAGTTTTTTAAAGCGTCTTTGAGAAATAGGCAACAGGGGCTTTGCTACCATTAGGCAAAACATGGCTCAAAATGGCGCCCATTCCGAAAGGCGATGCATCACACATGATCATTAACGGCAAGGTCTCATTGTACTGCATCAGTACAGCATCAGAAGTCAGTAGTTTTTTCACATTACGGAACACCAGTTCTTCTCTATGACCCCATACCCAAATTGCTTTTTTGTCCAGTAAACGATGTAGGGGTTCAGCGACAGTTGCTTTGTGTGGCAGGAATACGTTATAAAAATTGATAAGGCCGAGAAATGCCTGGAGGTCGACCTTATTCCGGGGTCTGGGAGTGTTTTTTATTGCTCTCAATTTGCTATCGGTAGGGTGAATGCCCTGACTGTCAATTAAATACCCTAAAAATTCGACACGATCTGTACACAGCTTACACTTATTTTTCTTCACTTTAAGACCTGCGTCTTTGAATTTCTGGAGGACCAATTTCAAGCGATCCCGTAAAATTTTTGAAGTAGGGGCAGAGATTAACACATCGTCAAAGTAGGGGACAACGCCTTTAATCCCTTGTAATAATCTTTCCATCAGGCTCTGAAAGATCCCTGGGGCTACGCTCACTCCGAATTGGAGTCGTGTACGTTTAAAGGCACCTCGCTGTGTCACGATCGTCTGTGCCTGTGCTGTTTTTTCATCGACCGGCAGTTGCTGATATGCCTGAGCTAAGTCTAGTTTAGCGAAGACTTTTCCGCCCCCCAGGGAATGGAGGAGGTGCTGCATCACCGGTACTGGATATGCGTTTTGCTGCAGGGCGTGGTTAAGGGTGGCTCAGTAGTCCCCACAAATTCTTATCGAACCATCCGGCTTAATGGGTGTCACGATTGGGGTCTCCCAGGGAGAGTGATCGGTTGGCTCTAACACACCCTGGGCTATTAACTTATCAAGCTGTTCATCAATTTTCGGTTTTAGGGCAAATGGAACTCGACGAGGCTTAAGATGGATGGGAGCTATTTGTGGATTATGGTTAAATGATATCGGGGTCCCCTTGTACTCGCCTAGTTTTTCTGCGAAGGCGTCCCTGAATTCATGGAAGAGGTCCTCTTCCCAGTCACTGCTGCCAATTCGGTTAATGCCTGCCACTTCAATGCTGAGTGGTGCGAACCATTGGAGGCCTAACAGGCTAAGCCGGTCCTTGTCGATAACAGTCAGGGGTAAGTATGCTGTACAGTTTTTGAATGAGACCGGGACTCGACTGGATCCTACGACTGGAATCCTATTCCCCTGATAGTCTTTAAGTATGAGTCTTTGGTAACGGAGGTCTTGGCGCCGGATAGTAGGGATGAGTTGCTTGAGGGTCTTCCAGGAAACCATCGAGAGAGACGATCCCGAGTCGACTTCCATTTGGCAGGGCTGATTTTCAATGGCCACTTTAATTCAGATTTTCTTGGCATCCAAGGAAGAGGCATGACCGATAATGATAGTTTGGTGAGCCTCTTCTTGCTTCATGGGGCAGTTTAAGGTTCGGTTTCTGTAGAAGTGGTTCACTGGTTCTCGCCTTACAGGACGATTTCCTGTCGGTTGGCGATAGTTAGCCCCCTTTGAGGTCTGGCTGGGTCCAAGGAGGCTTCTACAGACCCGTCCAATGTGGCCTCGTTTCCCGCACTCATGGCAGAGCACGTCGTGGAATTTGCATTCAGACCGGGGATGGCTGGCCCCACAGCCGGCACATGGGTGTTGGGACTTCTGGTAATGGTCCCGATTGGACCGCAGTCGATGGACCTCTTCTTCAGTCTCTCAAGGCCTCTTCCAGGTCGGTGAACCCGCAGAGGCCTCCCAGGTTTCGGAGGTCCGCGACGAAATCGGCAACGCTCTCCCCTTTCCACTGGTTTCTTTGGTAGAACTCGTGCCGCCTTACAAGTGTTGGTACGGTTGGTGCATAGTGGGCCCTCAGTAGGGGTTTGAGAACATCCCAGTCCATAGCCTTTACTTCAGCCGGTTTTGCTAGTGCCTTGGCCATCTTGAATATGATCGGCCCACAAAGCATTAGGAATACCGCCCGTTTCTTCCCGGTCGTGGCATCCTTCAAATTATTGGTTTCCAAGAATATTTGGAAACGATCCATGTAGGTCTCCGTCTTCTTGCGCTGGGTCGAATGGAGCGGGTGGTATGATGCCGCCGGACATGGTTCCACCATTGTGCGTTTTCAGCCACATGCTTGGTTATCTTCTTCGTTGTTCAGTCAGCTCTGACATCTCCACATCCCATCCTCATCGCCAGTGTTAAGTTTGGAGCATGGGTGCGAAGAATGGAGACGAGCCGGTGAAACGGTGAACTTCAAACTCTTTATTTACATGGTGTGACAGCTCAAATTCAATGTCTGCTACAGCCTTCCTTATACAGGCAACTTATTAGATATTCAACCAATGAAAACCAGGGAGTGCTAGCTCCGTTAACCTATGAGAAAGGCTCGTTAATGGCCAATCAGATTCTCCTGAACGGACCAATCTGATCTCGCCATTTAACGGCCAATCAGAAGTGCAGGGCCAGAACCCTGCACTTGACTTCAATCTCTTGATAACTTTATTAACACAATTATTCATTCACAACAACCCTCATTCAACTGATATGTCTAATAATGAATACTGGGAGAAATATATTATCAATATATTACTAACATCTGAAGCACCATAAATTCCCCATCCCTGTAACTCTAGAGAAAAAGTAAAGCCTCTTTTTTTTTTCTTTTAGTAACTATATGGCATACTTAGTAAAAAATGAACTTTACTGAACTAGTAGGCTAATACCTATTTTTAAAACTTGAACTCAATATTGGTATCAAAATTCCATCTCATATCAATACTTGTACATAATTTGTACAAAAGAGTTTCTGCTTTTAAAGGTTATTTTCAGAAGACTGGGATTTATTCCATTGTGTAAATACTTGAACTTAGGTTTAAAATTCCTCAGAAGAAATTGCCGACCCCTGTGCAGGCTCGAGTGGGCAAAACTGCAATTTACATAATAATTTTGCAGAAAGAATGTGTCTCAACAGGTACCGCTTCTGTAACCTTGTCAAAGCAAGGACATTTCTTTTCCATTTCTAGATCCCCTGCAACAGTATTTGAATGGTGATATTTAATAAATGTTAAAAGATTTCATAGGAAGAAACAACTGAGATACAAATCCCTGGATAAATATTATATGACAGCATGCCACCCAAGCTTTTAATAGAGAACAGAATATCTAAAGAATGCAATTACAAAATGCCAGGAGAGACTTGATGCGATCAAGTTGTAGTCTTATTTCGAAGACTGTTTTTCCCTCTTTCCAGTTGACTTCAAAGTTGTCCTATTGTGCCTGTGATGGGAGGGAGATTTTTCTTTTACTGACTGTTTTGACATTGTCAAAAGCAGAAAAATGTATCATCAAATTATAATCCTGGGTGAAATAATCATGTAGCTTACATTCATTAATTTGTCTAATTTTTGAAAAACAATGTAATATTGGCAATAGCCCCTATTTAGTAACATCATTCAAAGTGCATTTTATAAAAAGTATTCAATTTTATCCTTTATAAAAATACAACCAGCCAATTTTGTTGTGATTCAGACATCAGCCTGTTCGCATGAGACAAGAATGTTTTTTTATACTGAGAAGAAATCTCCAAATGAGACTTTTACTGTGTGTTGACAATGATTGTGGGTTTAGTTTCTACCGAAACTGAAAACTGTGAAGTTAGTTTGCATGCAACAAATCCTCAATCAGTGTCTATATTGAGGTCAGGTCAAGCACACGCTTCACTCAGTTCTGCTAACAAAAATATAGCTTGATGTTTATTTAAAAAATGACAATGAACATCAGAAACAGTTGCCTGGCAAAACAGGTTAAAAGACAGGCAAAACAAAAAACAGAATATGCGCAATAGGTAAGAAATTTAAAAAGGCAGGAAGCTTGGTATCAAATTATTTTGTCTATAACTATATTGTAAGAAAGAGAAAATGCTCCAGATTCACTGGAAACACTACAACACGACAATAAGTATGGATCAGTGTTTCTCAAACTTGGCAACGTTAAGGTTTATAGACTTTAAACTTAATTAAATTTAATTCATCTGGAAGTTGAAGCACACAAACATTCTAAGATTGTGAAACACTGATTAGAGATAGTAACAAAAGAAGGGATCTTTCTTTATTTTAATTGTAATTCTTTTATTTACAGGGCAGTGGCAGAAGAGTGATTGTAAGTACTAAAGGTTACCAGATGATCTTCCTTTATTCTATACCAAGAATGAAACAATTTGTGGGACAGAGAGATATATCCAATAGTAGGTAGAAATGGGAATGTCTGGCAAAATCTTTGCATTACTATTTTATATTACCTTACTAGGTTTGTACTATTTTCCCTAAATACAAAATAGTTGCTCTTATGGTTCACTTTCATTTATTAATACTATCACAAGTGATCTAGTCAACACTTGTGATAAATTAAGTTTAGAAAAGCTTCCTCTAATACAGGGGTCCTCAAATATTTTAAACAGAGGGCTGATTCACAGTCCCTCAGACTGTTGGAGGGGGCCAGACCAGTTGGGTGGGTGTGGCCAGGTGGTCATATGACTAGGTGGGTGTGGCTGGGTGGTCATGTGACTGTGTGGGCATGGCTAGGTGTCATGTGGCTGGGTGGGTGTGGACAATTTAGCAGTCTATTTTGTCAATGTAGCAGTCCATTAAACAATACACAAAAATTAAACTTTCATTTGTTTTGCTCCTGAAGGTGTTTTATTTGCTTTTGTTTGCATGTTGCACTTTGGTTGGCTTTTCTTTTTACTAAATCATTTTTAAGTTGTTTAGTAGTCCAGTACTCTGTTTTGCAGCAATTCTTCTCAGTCCCAAGGAGCTTACAATGAACAAGACACTCCCCCTCCCTCTACTGACCTATTATCTATCTATCTATCTATCTATCTATCTATCTATCTATCTATCTATCTATCTATCTATCTATCTCTGTTTCTGTCTCTCTGTCTCTCTTTCCATATCTCTCTCTTTCCACATCTCTTTCCACACTTCTTTCTCTCTCATAGGGCATCTTCTGCAGGATCCCCTTCAATCCTGGCATTGCCCTGGGATACCTTGTTGAATTCAATTCCATTCCTTTCCATTTCCATTCCATCCTATTCCTATTTCCACTCCCATTCCCACTCCATGCTATTGCAAATGCTATTCCACCCCATCTTATCCTATTCCCATTCCCATTCCATCCTCTCCTATTTCCATTCCATTCTATTCACATTGAGGTGATCTCAATCAGCTTTTGGAATCTCACTGGCTGTCCTGCATGTGCTGAATGTATGCAACAGACTTGATCAAGGGCTCCATGTGTCTAGCAGGCAGGATCCGACCAGGCAGACATCGCTTGGAGCAGATCAGGTGAAGAAGGCCCAAGGCAGGGGTTCAGCGGCCGCAAAAACATAAGTGAGCTAGGGATCGGGTGCCACAACAGCCACCCCGCTGTCTTCTTTCCTGCAGCACTGCCACTTGGATGCCCTTCCTGCCTCTCTCTCCAGAAGCAGAGACAGACGTTCTCCTTCAGGGACAGGAAGCCTCACAGGCTACTGCCCTGGAACTGCCAACTGCCAAAATGGGCAGCCAAGGGTTGGCGGTGGGGGGGGAGAAGGTGGTGGGGCAGCTGTTGCGGCACCTGCTCCCTAGCTCGCTTGAATCTTGCCAGCTCCACTTCTCCACGAGCCACCAAGCTCTATGCATGAGTGAAGGGCTGTGCCTTTTGTCGGCCGAGGAAAGAGTTCAAAGATTTGCCACCATCACTCTGCCGGGCATGAGGGGAAGCCGAAGGGACACAACGGGAGTGGCTGCACCTGCTGCGTAATTAAGCATCGCTTCTAAGAGTTGCATTTAGTGCCAGAGTAGCGCTCTCCACTGAGGGTCACCCGCTTGCTCTTCCCCCACTTCAGACCCCACATGCAGCCCATGTCTAGGGGATCTGTTGCTTCTGGCCTAATCCAGCATGGGATAGCACCGCGCTGGGCCATGGCATGCTCTCGGGCCTCCCACCCCTCTATATTTCTGCTCTGTTTCACCCAGGATGAATGGAAAGCACATAGGTACCTGGCACTAAGCAAGACTCTTGCAAGCAATGGGTAATTATGTGGCAGGCACAGCCTCTCCCAATGGAACCCTTCATTTTTTTTTCCCACAGTGGAGTGACAATGGACTGAAGTACCTGGCAAATCTTTGAGTTCTTTCCTCAGCAGGCAAAAGGTGTGGCCCATTTTTGGCCATCCCCAGAAGCACTCTGCCGGCCAAAACCAAAGAGCACAGATGCCTCCTGGGGCCTCTGCCCACCCCTTTTTTGGCCTCCCCATCCCCATTTTCTGCAAAAATACCCAGGAAGGGGCATGCTCTTACACACACACACACAAACACACACACTCCTCCCTTCTCCCTCCCTCCCTATGGCTTCTGAAAAAACTCTTCCAAACAAACTCTTCCACATGCACACATTCCTCCCTCTCTCCCTCCAGCTTCTGCAAAAATGGCCCCCAAAAGCTTCAAAGGTGCGCACACTCCCACCTCTCCTCTCTTCCATCTTTCTTCCCTTGGCAGTCTGCAATCCCCTCCAGAAAGCTTCAAATGCACACAAGCTTCCACCTCTCCTCTCTCCCATCTTTCTTCCCTCAGCAGTCTACAACTCTCCCCAGAAAGCTTCAAACATGTGTGTTATGTCCTTAGTTTGCATACTCAAAATCCCCGCGTTTTGATTGGCTAAAACGCGGGGATTTCTGATTGGCCAGGCGA
>BHEV01034735.1:0-26231 GCA_004319985.1 Emydocephalus ijimae | reverse complement strand
TCTATCTATCCATCCATCCACCTCTATCATCTATCAATATCTATTTAGCTATCCATCCATTTAAATCTATCTATCATCTATCTGTCTCTATCATCCATCTCTCTCTCCCCCCACCTCTCTCTCACCTATCTATTTCTATCATCTGTCTGTCTGTCTGTCTGTCTGTCTGTCTATCCGTCTATCCATCTACCCATCTATCCATCTATCTATCTACTGTATCTATCCATCTGTCTGTCCATCCATATCTATCTATCCATCCATCCATTTATATCCACGCATCCATCCATCCATCCAAATCTATCTATCTATCTATCTATCTATCTATCTATCTATCTATCTATCTATCTATCTATCATCTATCATATATTTATCCATCCATCCATCCATCCATCATTACAGTATATATCCAATTATCCTAGATTTGACAAGCTTATGAGCAGAAAGCTATAATGGTGAACAAGCAGCTAGATCCAAGACAAGATGAACTGACTTGAAGTCTATTGATGCAAACAATAATAAATGGACTGAAAGCACCTCAAGAGTTTAAAAATACGAATCCCTTTTCTCAAGGAGGATACAAACCAAGCACCAAGTTCTGATTGCGGTCACATGGTACAAAGGACAGTTTTCTTGATAAGCCTACTTTAGGATTGGTAAGGTTAGATTCATACAACATCCCATATCAGAATTAAGCAATTAAATCACATAATGGTTTATCACAATGTGAGAAACAGATCAATTTTGGAAGCAAGTCTGAACTGATATAATGGCTGCAAACAGAATATACTACATTTCCTTTCACTGTGTAGATTGGATAAAGGTAAAGGTTTCCCCTGAACACTTGTGTCTGACTCAGTGGGACGGTGCCCATCTCCATTTCCTTGCTCAGGGAGCCAGCGTAGTCTGAAGATGCTTCCATGATCATGTGGTCAGCATGACCATATGCCGAAGAGCATGGAATGCTGTTACCTTCCCACCGTAGTGGTACCTATTTATCTACTTGTATTTGCATGTTTTCAAAATGGTAGGTTGGCAGGAGCTGGGGCACAAACGGGAGCTCACCCTGTCACACGGCACTTGGGTCTCAAACTGGTTACCTACTGGTCAACAAGCCCAGCTTCTTAACCAATAGGCCACTGTGCCCCCTGCCATAGATTGGATATCGGATGCTAATTATTAGGAGTGCCTTTCACTGCCCAACTTCTTTCAAGACGTTTTCAATATTTCAATATGTTGGAAAGGGAGGAATCAAATAAATAAAAGGTTTCACACTTCCAAAGTCTACATATTGATTTAAACATTTGGAACAGAAGCAGCGCCCTGCTGGATCAACCCAGCAATCTTCTCACTGTGGTTGACCAACTGCAGAAGGAACCCCACTCGTCTTCTAGCAGATGGCCTTCAGAGGCAGATGTTAATTGCTGATAGCCACTGACTCAGTGGTGGGATTCCTACCTTTGTCACTCCCAGTTCAGTGGGTGATCGCGCATGCAGATGGCTGAGGTCTCTGAGACTGAGGACTCAGATAAGGGGCCTGAGTGTGATGCAGGGATGGGGCCAGGACTATCGGAGAGTGGGGTGCTGCCTTCAGAGGTTGTGGAGTCTGGCAGCAGTGACGAAGAGGACCCTGGGGAGCCTGTGCTCAGTGCACATGTGCACAGGGCTGCTCACAGGAAAGAGCAGCTGCAGCAGCATGGGCAACTCGGGAGAAAGGCTGGAAGGGGATGGTGTCAGCCCTCAACATATCTTCCTCTGTTGTTTCTCTGCTATTTCTCTGGGCTGTCATGACAAAGGTGGGAGGGGGGAATCTTGTTAAAGAAAAAGACTGGAAGTGTTTGCATTCCTTCCTGGGTTAGAAAAGGGAGGGGGGATTCTTTTCTTTGGCTTTCCGTTTCCTGGCTATCTTCTGTCCTTTTTTTATCAAAATATGTCAAGTCATTTAACAAGACCCTTCATCACCATCTGGAGATCATCACATGAGATTATTCAGAACTTTTGGTTGGAAGAATCACTTCGGGGGGTGGGAACAAACCTAAGTCTTTATATATGGGTTTACCCACCAGTTTCTCAGTTTCAGAATTGCTTTGTAGCTACCATTTTATTTCCCAGTAAAAGATTAACTTTGCTCCACACCATTGAGTCTGAGTTTTACTTTCTTGGGATTTAAAAGGAGCGCAGACTGACAGATGGCCCCTCCCATAAGGGATAAAAGCCAGCCTTCGGGGTTGGCTTCTTTGCAGGAAGCAAGTTCTTTCTACTCAGAGTCCTCGTTGAAGCCCTGCTTATTCTGTTTTTTTTTTTAAAAAAAACTTCTGGCTTTGGATATTTATCAACAATTGGTCTTTTGTTCTTGGCAGCCTTTCGCAACCTTGAAAGGGACAATTAGCTTTGAATGACTCTTGGCTGTGAATGCAGAGAATTCACAGCACCACATTAAAAAGGTTTGCTTTTATACATACCTTGTGTTTGATTTGAACAAAGCTTGGGTCAGAACAAGCTAGGAATGACCCTCTCTCCTTCCCATGCGCTTTTCAGTCTTTCCTCCTTTCAGCTGATTGGAGGCTTTCTTTTTATTGCTGGCTGGGCTGAACTGGTAGTGATTTTTACTACTGGTTCACATGAACTGGGCCGAACTGGTAGCATACCACCACTGCACTGACTCCCATGAACTAATCCAAATATTTTTGGAAGCCACCAGCCAAACTGGGTGGCCAGCACCACATCTTGTAGTGAATTGCAAAGGTAAATTAATTAACAGTTACTCAAGAAATAATGTCAATTGGAAATTCTGAAAATCGTAGCCCAACTCCCATAGAGGGTGAATAGTTGGTCTCATATTTTCTGCTGGGTTCATGTTAAAGGTAACCTGCCTAGTCCCTATGTCCCAAACCTGGAGCTGACTTCAGGATTGTAGCACAAAGCTCACTTGCTCATATCCTGAAATTTTTGATTGAGTCACGTAGATACAAGACAGAAGAGAGTATACAGACAGTCAAACTAACCCCTCATTTTTTAAAAAAAGAAACAATCCAGAAGTAGCAGAGGTGGGATTCAGCAGGTTCTGACCAGTTCTGGAGAACCAGTAGTGGAAAATTTTGAGTACTTCAGAGAACCAGCAAGTGCCACCTCTGACTGGCCCCACCCCTATCTATTCTCTGCCTCTCATTGAGTCCCAGCTGATCGGCTGAGTTTTCTTTGGTTGCCCTGCACAGGAGAACGGAGCTGGAAAGCAGGTTGGTGGGGTGGGGAGGGAATGGGATTTTGCAGTAACCTTCCCCTACTACGCCCACCAAGCCATGCCCACAGAACCGGTAGTAAAAAAATTTGGGACCCCACCACTAAGTAGTATGGTAAATTTGAATGCAGTGAAGATTTGATTCCCATCCTCTTTTTCCCTCTCATTGGGGGGAGGGCTGTTGAGGGCTTTTAACGATGAAGAACACAAAACGTTAGGGAGAAAAGTTAATATCAAAAACAAGAAAAGAACATTTCTTCTGTTTGCTTAACATTACAGTAGAAATATATCTTAACAGACTGTACAACAGTGAGCAATTTTTAATCTTATTTACTGCACAACGGAAATTTACCATAGCTTTATCGACAATTATCTGCTTTCATTGCAACTTGCAAAACAAAAGAGGCAAAAAAGCAAGTCTGTAAACAAGGATTTAAGCAAACTTGAACACTATTTTTTTAAAGAGTCCTACTATCTAAAATACTTCAGTTGATATTTTTACATGAACAAAACATTCAAAAAGAAGAAAAAAACAGAGAAAATATTTTAAACTTAAATATCTAGAAATAGATACAACTTTGAAACAGACTTCAATTTGAAGATTAACTATTTAAACCCAGTCTTTTGTTCCCTAATTGGAGTACAAACATGGCATTCTACCTTTGGCAGGATCCAGATCCCAGCTGATCTGGGCTTGTTACCATCCTAGGGGTTCAGCCAACACATTGGACAGGAATAAGTTGAATCTCAAAGATTTACAGGTCTTCCAAATCCACAAAAATTTAATCAGATGGACTTGATCATCAGGACTTCCGTCACGTACCACATGCAAAATGCACACAGGAGGCTTAAAGATTTTAAAAACTGGCTCAGGGGTCTATCATTATGCACCTCCTTCTCTTTAATGTGATTCCATACCGAATAAACATTCTCATGGCCCTCTTGCATTTTTATTGGCCTCTGGAAATGCCACAGAGTAAGGCAAATTCAAATTCACCCTGATTTTATTTTTTAAAAAAAAAAACATGTTATTTTCACTCAAAACTGTAAGTCACCGTGTAAAGTCACAGCTGAGTAATCTGGATATTGAGGCTTATCCTGTTGTCCACCCAAGAATCTGTTGGACGGTCCTTCTGGGAATGGAAAGATGGCAGGGCCACTCAACCTTGCAATCTTCTCTGCTTTCCTTCCACCCACCTACCCCTCTTGAATTAAATTGTTGACGACTATCTATGGGCAGAAAGCATCCCACCTAATTCCTCTTGTGCTAACACTGTCATTCAAATATTGTCTGGGATCAAGGACACAGGGCTAGCACAGTAAGCTAGCCAAAGAGCAATGCCATGACATGGAACAGAGAGAACTGAATAAAACCAACTATCAGACATGAATAGCCTTTATCCAGAATCAAACGTGGCATGTCAAAAGCAGCGAATTCAACACTGAAAGGAGAGCAGTGCATGAAGGCCAGTGGTTCTACACAACTTCGGGGCCACCTTTGACCCTAACAAGAGGGATGTGAATGCACTGACCCACTATAGCCTCAAAGGAGAGCTGGTATCACAGATAAAAGGGGTGGAAAAACCAAGATGTTGCAAGATCTCAGTGAAGTCAAGGTCAACTGAACTTTTCTTGGAATTCCAACTTAATCCAAAAGATTCTATCCTGATGGACCGATTGGCAGGCTCAGTGGAAGCATGCCACAAATTGTAGCTTTTTAGGTTTTTTTTTTTTTAAAAAAATCTGCTCCTCACGTTGCCAAAATCTCACTCATGGAAGTCACTTTGGTCCTGATTTTTATTTTATTTTTTGCAAGATAATTCAAACCCCAAAGGGGGAATAACTCACACCTATAAATCTATGGGGGGGGGGGGAGGAGAGGCTTTATTTAAAAAAAAAAACATAATTTTTAAATGGAACCAAAGAGGACCATTGTAAAAAAATTCCAACAAGTGAGGTTTCACATAAATTAAGTGGGAGGTTGGCGATCAATCTATCCCTGCTTCCCTTCCTCTTATTTGGAAGCGCTGTATGAGTGTCTTTCCATCAAGTCTCGAGAAATGGGAACAAACTGCCAGGAACCTGCCCAACATATCATAGCTGGATCAGATTGACCGGATGTCCTTTTGCTCAGCAGATAAATTCTCACTGTGCCCAGAAATACCTGCCTCTACCTAGGATTGAACTCACAGCCTCCTGACTGTGAGGCGATAGCTCCACCCTCTAGACCACAGCACCACTCATATCAAGATAGATAGACATATTCCCTAATTGAGGTGGTTTAGTGGAGGGTGGGGGCTTATTTTAACCATCCCAGTTATTAGCTGTTTTTATCACTTCCAACTTTGAATTTAGAGTAATCGCTTATCTATCTGCTCAATACATTGAGAATAACAAGCATATTTTTTCAAGAGAATTTCATCAGGGAGAAGAAAGCGGGAGGAGGTGGGACATGTCTCTCCTAGGGTGATTTTCTTGCATTTTTAATTAATCCCAGGAAGAAGGATCGATGGAAATTGTCCTTCACCATGAAGGATGAGATCGAGGGAACGGAGCAGAGCTCCACAATTGACAACCTCAAACATTTTCTTGTAAATACACGGAGTGCGATTGGCCAAATCGCCCCTTTCTTGTGGTCCAGACTAATAATTTATAAAATAAAATATCCATAAGCATGTTTTTAAAATTGCCATAAATAAAACCCTTGTCACATTTACTGCAATTGTGCACAAAGGCACATTTCTGGACCATGCAAGGTCCAGAAATAGGACCTTGCAATTAAAGAACTTCAATTACCGGGGAGATATATATTATTATTATTATTATTATTTTGGTAACACTTTCATTTTAAAGATCAGCACTTTTCTTTTTTTAATGCTCCTATTTTGACCTTTCAGCAGCAAATACAGGCACATATTTTTAAGGAACTCAAATTAGCAGGCTATTTTAAAAAGTTAAATGAACTCGGGCTGATTTCATCAGCATGCTATACATAATTTTCTTGCTGATGATCTGGATCCTGCCCTGTAGAATGTGCATTAATGCTAAACTGTAAACAAGTAATTGGAAATCCTTCTGTCCTCTCTTCTCAAATTTCCTAACGAAAAGAGATTCCTAGAGACCTCCATAGTGCTATTAAGAACAATCCCTTCTTTAGAGAAATGTTTATAAATAGCTAATCTTAAAACGGAGATGGAAAATAATTTCGGGCATAGCATTTCATTTGAGAGAATTAATTTTCCCTGAATTAAAAAGAAGAGAAAATGTTTCCAGTCCTTGCAGAAGAAATTTTCTTAAGGAGAGCGCCATAATATACTATATTGCCGCGTACGCCAACCTTTCCAGGTTCTTACACACCAGCACACCACTCATGTGTGGCCCGGTTGCAAATAGGCCACGGCCTACTAGTGGGCTGGGGACCCCTGCTGTATTGAATTAAGGGACGGAGTATTTCTCCCCTCTATACGCAGCACCCAGAGACGTAGACACAAGAAATCCGTGTTGAAGATTTGACATTTTCTCCTCAGGAGAATTCAATTCAGCAGAAAATGTATGAGAAACTTCACAGTGTCAACAGAATGGGAAATACTAGCCCCATCAAGTGAAAGGATTGTTCTTATTTGTGGAGGTTCCTTTTGTTGTTGAATAGCAAGATTTTAAACCAAACACTTTATACACATGTACAAAGATGATTAAACTCTTTTTGTTCACATCACATTCAAAAAATTTTGTGACACCCCCCCCCAAGACTATCCAAATTTGCCTAAGACAAATTATTATTATTTTTAAAAAAATACAGAATTTATATTGATAATTGAAAAAGATCAATTTGGCCACCAAAAATAACTTCCATGGGGGGGAAAAAAACATCATTTGTACTGAAAAAAATGGAACAGCCTCCAAAATAACACTGGTATAGTAATACTTGATAATTTCTGAAAAGCCAAATTGAAGGAATTGATTTGGAGGGGGAGGGGGGGGCTTAAAGAGAAGTTGTGCATCCTTAGAAAACCCAGGTTGAATAAAGAAAGGAAGTGTCAAGTGAGTCCATAGCACAAAATCTAAGCAACGGCTTGGCACCTCCTTAACTCCAGGGTGTATTTTCCTGAGATTAAAAGGTGACCTGGCAAAGTTTGTGAAAGGACACAATTTCTGTAAGGACAGGGGAACAATTGTCACTGCCATAATCCACATCTTCTCTGAAAGCATATTTTGACTTTGAATCTAATGTCCAGCACAGTCCTAGCCACCAATATTTAAATTAAAAAAACACACAAAAGGCAGTGCTGGTTTAGTTTAAAATGTAAACAATATATGCCCTGGTGAGAAGAAGCTAGCCACTCCTTCTCATTTTTCCAGGTGGTCAAGAAGGAGCCAAGAACCTACTCTTCGTACACATAGAAATGTTGAACAATGAGAACTGATGTGACTTCTTCCACAATACCCTTTAAGTCCATGCTACTGAGCACGTCCAGAAGGACACTCAAGGTGGCTGCCTGGCCGTTCTTGTCCAGCCAGGTCCTTAGCATTTGATAATGCTGCTCATTCCCATATTGTGAAGATTTTTCTGCTGAGTCAATTTCATTGTCGGTCAACTTGAGGAGCCTCATGAACCTCTTCCAGTCCTTGGGGGGGACCTTGTTGATGAAGATGTCAAAAGATTGACTCAGAGCTAGAAAGGAATAGGAGTAATTTGAGTTAGATGAAAGGAGGAGGGGAAGAAGTACAAGGAGGAGGAGAAGTTTAGTTTAGTTTATTGTCATTGCACCTTGTACAACGAAATTAAATACCATCTTCAGTGTACAATGTATGACTATGAAAATAAACACACACATTCTCCACACTCCACACATTGAATTGAAAACTCCAATACCCGCACCACATTGCACTGTACAGAAGAATTCAAAAGAGCTACTGCCCTGGGATAGAAGCTGTTTTTCAGCCTGTTTGTCCTTGTTTTTTATTGTCCTGTACCATCTGCCAGATGGTAATAGTTCAAAAATAAAGGATGCCCAGGATGAGATGGATCTTTGAGGATGTTTTGAACTTTCTTAAGGCAGCGGGAGCTATAAAGCTTTTCCAGAGAGGGGAGAGGGCAACCAATGATCTTCTGGGCAATGATGTGAACCCTCTGGAATGCTTCCTATCTGCCTCGTGCAATTGGCAAACCATACAGAGGTGCAGTAAGTTAAAATGCTCTCTATGATGCAGCGGTAGAAGGTCACCAGCAGTTTTTTAATTCCGTTGTTGTTTCCTGAGAAGCCTCAGGTAGTCTAATCTCTGCTGGGCCCTTTTGACCAGGGCTGCAATGTGAGCCCCTTGGGTCAGGTCCTCTTTTAGGGTAACACCCAGAAACTTAAAACTGGCCACTTGCTCCACTCGGTCTCCATTGATAAGCAAGGGCTGGATGCCTGATCTGTTCCTTCTATAGTCCACTCTAAGCTCCTTGGTCTTATTGGTGTTGAGGACCAAGTTATTTTCTCCACGCCTCAAAAGCAACCGGTCCACCTCATCTCGGTAGGCAGACTCATCCTATCCCAGAGATGAGTCTCACCACTGTTGTGTCATTAGGAGGAGGAGGAGGAGGAGGAGGGAGGGAGGGGAGAATTAAACAGCTGCTTCTGATTTCTCAGCTGCGTGAGTTTCTATGGGGAAATTCTGGGACATTTGCAAGGACCTTTTTAGAATCAAGAGTTGCATAACTCAGTTGCTTGTCTTTATAAAAGCGAAGCTACATTTTTCAAATAATTGTTGGTGGATGTCAGCAATGGGGATGAAGTAAGATAGCCCCCCCTCTCTCTTGAAATGCAACCCCACCTCCCAAACTCAACAGAATAGAAAACGAACAGATGGATAAATAAATGAGATGAACATAAAATTCTCCCTGAAAACAAAACCAAACCTCAAAGATGATGGTGAAGACTGAGACAAGCCAAGCAAAACGAACCTCATGCTAGTGTCTTCAAGTGAGCACAGATTCTGACAGCGCTAGCCTTGTGGTTTCACAGGAACTAGAAAAACTAGCCTGTAAATTTAACAAGGCAGTTTTTATCACTCCTGGTATGAGGTGCTTTGAATAACGGGGAAAGGCCTAGTTGAAAAAGCAAACATCGTCTGCTCCTGCCTTCCCATATTTTGCCTTTAAAAAAACAAGCACCAGTAGTGCCAAGGAAATGTGATTAGAACTTGTTAAACAATTTACTTGTATTTAAATATGTGGAATTGAAAAGGGACCCACATTCCCTCTCCCACATCCACTGAAAAACACCCCGTGGTATCATCTGGGAATGAAAGAGAAATTTTGTATCAATGTCTCAATGTTTCTTGACATTGGTAACTTCAAGATAGATGGACTTCAACACCCAGAATTCCCCAACCAGCCTTATTGGCTGAAGAATTCTGGGAGTTGAAGTCCACCTATCTTGAAGTTGCCACTGTTCTATGGGCTCCCTTGGATCGCCCTGGAAGACCAGAAGTTAACTTTCTGATGCTCCCAATTCATTTCTCTACTCCAACATCCACGAGTTACAGAAACCCACACAATACTAGCTTTGATAACAGAGTTTATTCAGGGTTGCTTTACAAGTGCTCCCAACTTTAGAAAGCACAAGTTTATTGGAACTGGATATACCATACAAATTACAGAGAACTAAATGTGTGTAAATATGTGTGTACACATATAGACTGGGTGAAACCAGGCTCAATACTAGCAACTGTGAGAGGGATCTTGGAGTCTTAGTGGACAACCAGCTAAATAGGAGCCAGATGTGTGCAGCAGCAGCCAAAAAAGTTAATGCAATCCTAAATCGCATTAACAGAGGGATACAATCAAGATCAAGTGAGGTACTAATATCACACTATAAAGCCTTAGTAAGACAATGCTAGAATACTGCATCCAGTTTTGGTCACCACATTATATAAAAGATGTTGAGGCTCTAGAAAAAGTGCAGAAAAGGGCAACCAGGATGATTAGGGGACTAGAGACTAAAACATATGAAGAATGGTTACAGGAGCTGGACATGGCTAGTCTAGTGAAGAGAAGGACCAGGGGAGACATGATAGCAGGCTTCCAATATTTGAGGGCCTGCCCCAGAGAGGAGGAAGGGGTCAAGCTATTTTCCAAAGCACCTGAAGGCCAGACAAGGAATAATGGATGGAAACTGAACAAGGAGAGATTCAACCTGGAGATAAGGAGAAACTTTCTGACAGTGAGAATAATCAACTAGTGGAACAGCTTGCCCTCAGAAGTTGTGGGAGCTTCATCACTTGAGACTTTCAAGAAGAAATTGGACTGGCATCTGTCAGAAATGGGGTAGGTTCTCCTGCTTGGGTGGTGGGTTGGACTGGATGACCTACGATACTAGGTCCCATCCAACTCTTTAATCTGTTAAAACATGAGCAATGTTGACACCTCTAAGGTCTCATCTGGAAGCAGGAATGAAAGAGAAGACCAAATTTTGCCTTCATTTTTCTACAGCAGTGTTTTACAACCCTGGCGACTTCCAGGTATGTCCACATATCCCTCCTTCTTAATAATGTAGAACCAATAGGAGATAAATCCTAACTGGATTGTGGTAAAAACTGAGCCAGTGAGGCTGAGCATCTCTCAAACACTGGATCTGAGTTGGAAGCAGCAGACGATAGAAAGGCGAGGAAGGGAATGGAGTATCCTTGGTGGAATCAGTGAAGCACTTCTAACAGGAAGGAATAGAGTACAATGTTGGATTGTGAATCCAGAAGGACAAGAAGTAATGGGTGGAAACTTATCAAAGAGAGATCCAACTAAGAGAGAGAGAGAAAACCAAGGAGAAATTATGGTACCTGTCAGTGTGAATAATCAATAGTAGAACAACTTACATCCAGAAGTTGTGGCTGCTTCATCACTGGAGGTTTTGAAGAAAAAACTGACCAACCATTTGTCCACAATGATATAGGGTCGAGCAGAGGGTTAGATCCTTTCCAACCCTACTGTTCTATGTTCTAGTTTTACTATATACCTAATACCATTATAGTTCAAGGAGAGTTCTGGCAAAAAGAATCCAGATTAACTTGAAAGAATTTAAGAGCACTTACTTTCTGTTGAGTTCCTGCCATTTACAGGAACTAATTTCTTCATTGCTGCATGTCCTCGACCTACCTATAATGAGAAAGAATAGAAAAGGTAAAGGTTTCTCTTGCCCAGTCATGTCTGATTCCAGTGGTGCTCGCCTCAGTTTCTTAGCAGGAGAACCAGTGTTGTCTGAAGACATTTCCATGTGGCCAGCATGACTATACACTAAGGTGCACGGAACGTTGTTACTTTCACACTGAAGTGGTACCTATTTATCTACTTGCATTTGCATGCTTTCAAACTGCTTGTTCTGCCCCACACCCTTTTCCAACAAATCAAACACAATCCAAAAGGAACAGAAACCTTGTAATGCTTTTAGAAAATACCTGTAATTAGTTGTGATAAGCACAAGCCTTGTCAAACTGTGCGAGACTTGCCAAAAGATAACAGACAAGCAATAATTTGGAACACTAGAATCTTCAAATACAAACTCAGGATATTGGAATGTCCACGAGGCTGGAGTTTCAAAACGTCTTTGCCTTCTGCAAAGAACGTCCGATTCACAGCTGGCTTTTATCTTCTTGAAGGAGGGGCCATTACCTTGCAGCCTTACTCCCGAGTCGCCCATGCTGTTGTAGCTGCTCTTTCCTACGAGCAATCCTGCGTGCACACACACTTGGCACAGGCTCCTTGGGAACCTCTTCATCACTGCTGCCAGCCCCCACAATCTCTGAAGGCAGCAGTCCACTCCCTAATGGTCCTGGCCCCTCATCTAAGTCCTTGCTCTCCTCAGCCATCCACACCTGCTACCGGCTAACCACAACACTGCTAAATGTCAACTCATAAAACATTTCTATGCCTGTTTTAGAGTTGCCATGAACAGAAGGAGATGGGGAGGGAAGAAATTTGAAAGAGCAGGGCAGCAAGTTTGGAAACGAAAGTGCATTCCATTCTTACCTTGCAAAGATTATAACTAAGCTACCAGAATTTCTGCCTCCAAATCTCTAACTGGAGAACGTGATTGATGACTCTTGGCTAATTAGGGCAACTACTGGAATCCTGACACTAAGTAGGTAGGAGCTGGGGCAAGTAATGTGAGCTCACCCTATCATGCGGCACCTGGGCTGTTAGCTTTGCAGCTGACAAAACCAGCGTCTTTAACAGCTGAGCCATCACGCTCACTGAAAAAATTAGAACTCAACTGCATTCATGAAATTAAGAACCTGCCCCTCAATTTACAACCATAATTGGGACTGGAATATCCATCGTAAGTCATAAGTCAAGTTGGACCCAAACTTACGACCATCATTTTTATGATGATTGTTAAGCAAATCACCATGGTGTAAGTACGAACCCATTGTTCTGAATGGGTGCTTTTGCCAGAAGCTGGCAAAAAAAAGACCAAAAGCTACAATCACGTGGTATACCACATGTGCAGTGGTTATAATGCAGTATTGCAGGCAAATTCTGCCCACAGTCCCAAGTTCAATCCTGATCGGTTCAAGATAGACTCAATCTTCCATTCTTCCAAGGTTGATAAAACAAGAACCCAAATTGTTGGGGGCAATATGCTTACATCATAAAACCACCCAGAGAGTGTTGCAAAGCACTGTGGAGCAATATATAAGCTTAAATGCTATTGCTATCACAAGACACTGCAAATGGTTGTGATTGCAAGCCAGTTGGGTGTGACTAACAACCACAACATTTTGACATTTTGGTTACCTCCGATGGAGAGGAAATTGTTAATGGGGTCATTCTTTCCAGTGCTTGTCCGTTGGCAGTGCTACCCCTTGGCAAGAGCATTTCGGATCTCTGGTTCCTCTGCATGTTGAACATATTGTCGCGTTCTTTGCTTGGCTCTGGGCTGGACCTCTTCTGCAGATAGTGGAGGAATTGGGTACGCTTGCAAAAAACAAAGATACAGTGGATTTACTAGCTCTAAAAAATAAAATATGACATTGTCTCTGGATTTTAAGAGCGTTCAAATCCCTTTCGGTATAAAAAGCAAGTCTTCCTGAATTAAATAACATTCCAAATATTCATTCTTCCCCTTTTAACAGAAAATGCCATTTTAGCTATTGTTTATTTTAGAACAGGGGTCTTCAAACTTGACAACTTTAAGACTTGTGGACTTCAGCTCCCAGAATTCCTCCTCCAGTCATGTTAGCTCAGGAATTCTGGGAGTTGGTCTTAAACTTGCCAAGTTTGAAGACCCTTGTTTTAGAAGAAGGATACTGTGGGTAGCAATATTCACCAGAGTTAATAAGCAACCCAAGTTGAGTTGGAGGATCATTAACCATTGTGATTACTTCAGCAAAATAAATTTTACTGTTAAGATTCATTTCCTGTTAAATTAACAGTGAATTAATTTAACGAATGCTAGGAAAATTAATTTTAATTGCTTAATTGTTAGCAGTTTAACTATTAAACTGCTTGCTTGATTTATTAATATTAAATTTACTAATGCTAGTAAATACAGCATATTAAGATATATTTTACCAAATTATTCAGATAAGACTGTTATGGGCAAAGAAAGATAGATTTGTATATGAGTATTCTGCTTGACTAATACTTGACTAATCAGATCCCTTTGAAGAAAAATAGTTCAAAATAGTGCAAACAGCATAAGAAGGAATGAACAATACAAAATATATGCATATATAGTAGATTAAACAAAAGGTCTTATTATTTGTAATCCCTCTCTTGGCTACATAATTTTTCTCCATTTTCAACTTGAAGACTTTCTACTATATTCCTTAATACAGACCATAAATTGAACCAACAACAAAACAAAATTCCAATCTGTGAAATCTTCAAAAATTATGACATGTAAGTATTGGTCTGTATTTACAACCAAGAACCATATAGCTGTCATTTCAATTCATCTGAATATATTTATTTTGGCAATTTAGAAGCTGCTCAACCATGGATGGTTCTGGACCATGTTCCCAGTACCAAAAAACAGAAAAATTCATAAGTAGCTAGAGTCATCCCTATAAACTCGTATTTTTCTTGGCAACTTTTAAGATGTGTGGACTCCAAGAATTCTGGGAATTGAAGTCCACTTGTCCTATATCTCCTACCAGAGGGGAGCAACAGAAACAGTGGGTGTGTGGGGTCTCTTAACGATGCTTTGAGCTCTAAGCACATAGCGCTTATAAGCAATATCCTGAATGACAGAAAGCAAACTTCCTATAATCTTCTCCGCTGTCCTCACCACTCTCTGTAGAGACTTTCTATCTGAGGTGCTACTGCCACCAAACTAAACAATGATGCAGTTTGTTAAAATGCTCTCAACCGTGCCTCTGTAAAAAGTGGCCAGGAGAGAAGAAGAAAGATCATCATCTGACACAGGAAATGCAGGTGCTGGTTTCCATGCTTCACTAAGGATGACATGTGGAGAGACCAGTACCAATTGTTAGTTATCTTCACCCACAGATATCTAATACTGTTGACCACCTCTGCAGCTGCATCCTTGATACTGAGTGGAATATGACCATGCCGGCTCTTTCTAAAATCTACAATGACCTCCTTTGTTTTATTAACATTTAGAATCAGGTCACTTTAATTGCACCAGTCCACCAGAACCTTCACCTCTTCCCTAAAAGCAACCTCAATTTCATCCCAGATAAGACCCACGTGGCATCTGCATACTTCACAATATGTTTCGTAGCAGATTTGGCACAGCAGTCGTGGGTCATCAAAGTGAACAGTAGAGGGCTGAAGAAACAACCCTGTGGAGAACCTGTACTCAAGGACATGGATATTATTCCAGAGGCCAAGTACCACATTAAAAAAGACACATTTCCAGGATCCCGCTAGATGATGATGTTTAGTTGTTGGGCTCCAAAGCATAGAGACTCTGTGCGATCTCATTGAATGGACAGAAACAGCTGGAGACAGACAGTCCCACAAATAATGTAGCTTTATAATGTTATGACTAGCACTAGCACTAGCATTTTCACTTATAATTCCTCTTCACTGTGTTTTCCAGCCCTCTCTCAGCAGTTTACAGAGTCAGCTTCTTGCCCCCAACAATCTGGGTTCTCATTTTACCCACCTCAGAAGGATGGAAAGCTGAGTCAACCTTGACCTGGTGAGAATTGGACTGCCGAACTGCTGGCAGCCAGCAGAAGTAGCCTGCAGTACTGCATTCTAACCACTGCACCACCACGTCTGGCGCAATGGTTAGAATCAACAAGAAATATGACAATGAGTGAGATGCATGAAGGGCTTTAAAGGAGATAACCCACTCTCAATTGTACTCAGAAGCCTATGGGTAACCGGTGCAGCTTGTGGAGAGGTGAGGTCCCAAGGGTATAACACGCCCACCAGTGCCTGCACTGCCACATTCTGGACTAGCTGCACCTTCTGAATGTAGTGAAATGGTTAGAATACAGCATTGCAGGCTAACTCTGCCTACTGCCGGCAGTTCGATCTGGCTCAAGGCTGACTCAGCCTTTCATCCTTCTGAAGCCAGTTAAGCTCTTACGCCTGAAAAAAATACACCCTAGTACTGTTCTAGTGCAACATAATTTTATCCAATCTTCAAGTCACAGTAAGGTAACCTTACAACATGCGGAGATCAATGACATAACCTATTTTACGTATGCAAAATATCCTATATATATTCTATGACTTAAGGAGGGAAGACTGGAAAAGAATCATACTTAATGGACTGAAAAGAGACGGGCAAAAGTGAGCAACGTGGACTGAGTTCCCACGTTATAAGATAGCTTCTCATAAAAAAGTTGTGAAACTGAAAAAGAAATCCCCTCGCCCAATATTACTTTTCCCATCTCCCTTGGAAGAATGGTCCTTACCTTGCGGCTCCAGTAACCAGTGCAAGCTGTAAGAGAAAACAGGATGGAATAGAGAAATTTAGCCAGCAGAACAGTGATCACATATGGACACATTATAAAGACATTTAAGTGGGGAACCTGCTAAATGATTCATGCACAAACTGTTACATGCATGGAACAGCTGTTTGGGGATAGCTTGAGTCCAATCTGGAACATGCACTTTTCTTATAAAATAGAGAACAAACTAGGATTGCTTTGTTCCAGATGGAGACGGATTTGAGGGTATGCAGCTGGCGAGAATGGAAAAAAGCCCAGGCTGAAAGGCTCTTTGGAAGGGAGGGGAGGGAAGGGAAGGGAAGGGAAGAAGGAAGGAAGGAAAAGATTGTCATATTTTTCAGCAGGTTGGACAGGAAGGAAGGATGGAAAGGAAAAGGAAAAGAAGATTTGGAGTCAGGATGCTAGTGGGATATTATTGTTGTGGCTATTATTGTTACTGTTATTAATTTTGACACTTAACTCCCAATGACCCTGGATGTTGCAGATAAAAAAAAATGTTAAAAACAAGGGAACAATTACACTGGGACATCTGCAGCACTAATTATGGAGAAGGAAAGAAGGAAGGGAAGGCATTGGGCATGATTAAGAGCTATGCATCAGTTCTGTCCATCTTTTCTCCAGAATTCTGGGACTTGAAGTCCACACATCTTTAAGTTGCCACAGTTGAGAAACACTGTTATGCAGAGCAGAATGGCAGAATTCTAGACTCTGTAACTTCTAAATACTCCCTTCTTTGCCCCCACTCCAATGTTAAAAAGTTCTTTACACATCACACTATCATAGCAAGGGCTGTGCTTAACCATTTTAAGTCTCAGGGAAAACAAAAAGATTATTCTTACCATTTCTAAAGGTTGTGGGTCTTTTCCTACACAATACCACGCCCAGAACCAACACAGCAAGCACAACTACAGGAATCACAAAACGCCAGGCCAATCCATGACCTCCTGGTCCAGGGGAACCTTAAAATGAAAAAGGAAAAAGGGCAGGTGTAGACCGGCTGAAGGCTAGACAAGGAATAATGGATGGAAACTGACCAAGGAGAGATTCAGCCTGAAAATAAGGAGAAATTTTCTGAAAGGAAGAACAATCAACCAATGGAACAGAAGTTGCCTTCGGAAGTTGAGGGAACTTCATCACTGGAGGCTTTCAGGGAGAGACTGGATTGCCCTCTGTCAGAAATGGTGTAGGGTCTCCTGCTTGGGTGGGGGGAGGTTGGACTAGTTGACCTACCAGGTCCCTTCCAACTCTGTTAATCTGTATCTGATCATTTGGATGGTATGCTTCTTCAAACTGGCTTCTGAGAAGCTTGCAGTAAAATTTGATGTAATGACTTTAATCTACAAAACCCCCTTTCTGGAATCGGCCCCATCTGAGGAGAAACTGTTAAAAGCCAAGTCTGGAGACTAAAATGGTTTTGGAGATTCCTTGATTGGGCTGTTGTTTACTCTTAGGTTGTTCGTCTTTGGAAGTTCCTTGATTGGGGTATTGTTTGCTTGATTGGTCTAAAGCAGAGATTAGCCCCAAGATTAACACTAGACTAACAATCAAGAGGTCAACAATACCCCGATTAAGGAACTTCCAACCCAGACAAACAATCTAACAGTAAACAACAGCCAATCAAGGAATTACTAAAACTACTCCTACCAACACTGACAAACAAGCCATCAGTATATAAAATGAGAGCAAACTCTGTTCCCTACTAGCACTGATGATGTTACCTTATTTGGTAATGAAATGTCTGCAAGAAAACAACCAAGCTCAAGGCCCCACATTAACAATATATCTCTTAAAATACAATCAGATGCATCTTCATTCCACGTCTCACCCCATTTTCTAGAATTCATCTCTAAATCTTCAACTCTCCTTAGTAAAGGTCCATTAAAAATCAACAAAAACACCTAACAACACAAGCAGATAAACCACTTTTTCTCTTTAATCTAAATTCCCCCCTATCCCTCTCTTTAACAATCAAAATCTAATACGATAGCAACTTCCAAAGAACGGTGCCTGCTCAGCAAATACAGAACGCTGGTTCTCTTCCAAGGAAGGGACAGTTGCAAGTTCAAAAGCCAGAGGACAGCAGGAATCAAATCATCTGGTCAGGAAGTATTCTAACCAAAAGCTCTCATCGTTGCCCTGTTTTGTTACATTTCCATATTGTTCTGTCTGAACATTCATTTTAGGACTAGCACCATATTCTCACGTTCATTGCTACTGGTCCACCAGGATGCAAGGAACTTACTTGTTGGAGATGATGAGGTAGCATCAGGAAGACATTGGATGTCACTTGTAGGCATGCAATCCTTTACCTTTCTTTTTCCAGGACCACAGCTATGGACACAAAAAGAAAATGGACACTGAAGGATTTGGTCACCTCTCAGACTGAACAAGAATCAATTCGAATTACTCAGTGTTGAACCACTAGAAGCAACAGCTAAATGTCTATGGTGGTTCTCAGTCATCCAGGTCATGGTTGTCCCAAAGGTGCTTTTTCCAGGAGGCAACTGGTTTTTCTTTGAAGACGTTTTACTTCTCATCCAAGAAACTTCTCCAGAGCTGAAGAAGCTTCTTGGATGAGGAGCAAAACATCTTCAAAGAAAAACCAAAGTTCCAGTTGCCTCTTGAAAGAAGAACCTTTGGAATAACCAATCCTAAGATTCTAGGATATTTGGCAATCTAGAACATTTCCAAGCTGTAGGAATATACATATATCAGCAAAATAAGCACTTAAGTAATGCTGGGAAAGATTGAGGGCAACAGAAGAAGAAGGAGACAGCAGAGAAGGAGATGGAGTCACTGAAGCAGTTAGTGTGAGCTTAAATGGACCCCAGAAAATGGTAGAGGATAGGAAGGCCTGGAGGAACGTTGTCCACGCGGTCGTGATGGGTCGGATAAGATTCTGCAACTAACAACAACAAAAAAGCAGATGGGAGTTGTCACAAGAGCTGGGTTGTGTGGCAGTCACTGGAATTGTTCTTTTTAGATACATCTTCCATTATGCTACTGTGATAGACTGCCATCTGGTGATGGACAGGCCAGTTTCACCACTCTGTAGAGGTTATGTATTCAAGAAGTTGTCAACAAGACTAATGTGCCTGATATCGATTTCTTGAAGCAGAGAATTCTCTTATCCGTGAAGGCAACCTTTCCAGAGTAGATACAATAGCCTTTTCAATAGTAGTTCATCTTCCTTCTTCTTCTTTTTCTCCTCCTCCTCTTCTTCTCTTCCTCCTCCTCTTTTTTTCTCCTCCTCCTCCTCCTCCTCCTCCTCCTCTTCTTCTCTTCCTCTTCTTCTTCTCCTCCTCCTCCTCTTCCTCCTTCGTTTTTATAAATACCTCCAAACATAAATCTGTGCAAAACCACCGCTTCACAAAGTGTCACTCAGAATCTTAAAAGCTCAGTTCTTTTTATGAATGCCTCATCAGGGATTGCTCAAAGCTTGGAAATTAGAAGGTTGTGGTAGCAGAACCTCCTGCTTTTTCCACCCTCCCCCCCAACCCCAGCCTCCTCTTCCCACCCCAAAGATCTGTGGTCTTCATCCACCTTCTCCAAACCTCTCTCAAAAAATTTTTTGTGTCAGAATAGAGACTGCCAAATTACTTCTAAAGCGTTTTAAGCAGTGTGAAATAATGCTGACCTTGTCATACATTTAATGCAAGTTTCACATGGCTGGTCAGGTAGGCAGAAGGTACCATTCATGCAAGCACACTTGGTATTGGTGGTTGCAGTACACTTTTTTATTTCTACCTCATCTGGAAAGAGAACAAATCGCAAATTTAGAACTATAGCAGCAATTCTGAGCAGCAAAGAAGACATGTTTGCCTAAAATATCCTTAACATGATTTCTTGAGTAAAACACAGGTCATTGAATGACCAAATGCAAATACATTTCATTTCAGCTTAGTATGACATGTGAACTCCTTCTCAGAATGCAATAGGAGGAATCTTTCCATAATGGCATTGATGGGCCTCCGGTTTCATTTCATTTCTTCAATTCATTATATTTATATAACTTTTTTTATGACTTAAAAATACTGTGTCAAAGATAAGATGCAAGATAAGATGTCATGAGGCTAGAAACTGGGAGATGGCGAGTTCTAGACCCACCTTAGGCATGAAAGCTGGCTGGGTGACTTTAGCCAATCACCGGGAGACGGCGAGTTCTAGACCCACCTTAGGCATTGGCTGGGTCCAATCACCAGAAGGCAGTGTGTTCTAGTCCTGCCTTAGATATGAAAGCTGGCTGGGTGTCATTGGCCAATCGCTGGGAGACGGTGAGTTCTAGACCCACCTTAGACATGAAAACCTGTTTGAGTGACTTTGGGCCAGTGACTCAGTCTCCCAGCCCCTCCCACCTCAGAAGATTGTTGCTATGGGGGAAATGAAAAAGAAAAAAGGAGAGAAAATGTTTGCTGCCTTGAGTTACCTATATAGTCATAAAGCGGGATAAAAATCTAACAAACTAAGTAAACAAAACTGTCTCTATCCTTAATACCTAAAATCCTGCAGACTTTGCAAGGAAAGCAGGAGTTGAAGGAATTCGACACCTTGTAAAATCTGTTGTTCTCACAGGGTTGACAAGTCCCTTCCGTTCTGGGGACAGTACAAGGCTCAACGACGAAAGTTCCTAGAAAAAAAGCAAAAGATGTAAACAGTTAAATACATATTAATAGTATATATTAAAACGGTGGTCCCCAAACTTCTCTGGCTCGGTAGACTAGCAATGGCAGCAGTGGTAGTGCCATGGCAGAGGGGATTGATTTTGTGTGTACGACCTAATCCTGTGCATGCACAAATGGAGCTTCATGTGGGTGCCCGCTGCTTGTGCGGCCTGGCTTTCAAGGGGTTGCAGACTGGTCCCGCTCCCCGGACCTGGAGTTGTCTTAAAAGACAGGAATTCGCTAGGAACTGCAGACCTAGCTATACAACGAATGTCCATGTTGCACCGATTAGAGGCAGGAAATAAATTAATATACAGCTACAGTAAGCAATTAGCACTACTCTCTCCCCCAGTTGCATCTTCCCATCTCCCATCAAAATCTGGCAGAAGAAATATGTTTCAAGTCCCACATTCAAAGGAGTTCTAACTGATGGGACCCAGGAACAGGGTCGATCCTGCTATTGTTGTGGTTCACCGGCAGAGGTCTCGGACCGTGAGGATAAAAGGGAACCAGTCAGGCAGTCTGGCGAGGACTCGGATGAGGGTCCTGCATCTGATGCAGGGATGGGGCCAGGACTATCTGAAAGTGGGGTGCTGCCTTCGGAGCCTTTGGAGTCTGGCAACAGCGAGGCAGAGGACCGAGGGGAGCCTGTTCCCAGTGTGCTTGTGCGCAGAGCTGCTAGAAGGCAAGGGCAACTGAAACAAAAGGGGCGACTTGCGAGTAAGGCTGGGTGGTGATTGCCCCTCCCATAAGGGATAAAAGTCAGACTTCAATGACAACATCTTTGCAGGAAGCAAAGCAGTTCAATAGATTCCGAATCCTTCTTGAAGCTCTGTGTATTCCGGTCGTTTTTTTCTGGGCTGGTTTAGGTTAGCCTTAATTGGATTTCTGTTTCTTGGCAGCATTCAACAGCACTGATAAGCGTGCTCTTATCTGGAGGAACTGTGTCTAATGAGTTTTGGCTGGGAATGCAAGTAATTCCCAGCATCACATTAAAACAGGTTTTACTGTTAAATTCAGTTTGTGTTTTATTAAGTTGGACGAAGCCTGGGTCAGAACAGCTATGGCACCCAGGCTTTTGTAAGATTGGCCTAAGCCTTTTGGCCTTTAGAAGTCCCCGAACACATAGATGTGCCATCAGGCTTGGGGATCTCATAGAGGTGAGGGAAGCTGTATTGTTTGTGAGCTGTAGGTTGGCACTCTCCTATGATTTGTGTGTGTGTGTGTGTGTGTGTGTGTGTGTGGCTTTTGTTATTTAACGGTTTGGATCGTTTTTCATTTTGTCAGTCAGAGTTTGGTTATGTTGCTTTAATTTTGTGAACAACCCCGAAACATGTATGCGAGATGGGTAGTATCAGTTGTGCCTCCACTTGAACCTTTCAGCAAGAACGAATCCACTTGTTGAGAAAGATATAGTTTAGAAGAGGTCAAGTGAAATACAGCAAAGCAAAGCCGGAACTGAAATTTGCCTGCCAAAACCCCAAGTGAAATCTTTTCCCCTCTTAGGCACTTCCTGTCACTGGTCCCTCCCATCACCATTTCAAAGAAGATGTTTTTGAACTGGATGTAGGCTGGTTTGCAGCTGCATTCTTCTCACAGTGGAGTGACCTTGACACACCATTTTGGAGAGGCACTCGTGCTTCCATTACTTTCACTTTCCTCCAAGCATCCCCCTCCTCCCTTCTCCCTTCCCCCCAGGGTTCATGGCAGACTGGTACCTAGCGATAGCAGAAGCACCATCGTGTTCTGACTGCCGGTTATAGCAGCAAATCATTTATAATTTGAGTAAAATAAATACAGTCCTGCACAATGTGGAAGTGTCTCTGTATTATGTCAGGAGCCGATGTGTGTCACCCACCTGGTAATCTGCCTTTCTAAGCAGAAGCATACTTTTTGCAGATGTGCTGAGAAAGATGTAATATTAACAACCAATGGAAAGTCCATCATTGGAAGGGAGAAGGTAAAACACAGTGCATTTTTTTTTTGAACAGCAGGGCAAGCTTCTAATCCCTCTGAATCATCTCCTTAAACTACAATAACTTTTTTTTTCCTCCCCCATTTGACTCTCTCTCTTTTTTTCAATTTCTTATGAGTTCTGTAGAATTTCTGGGGAAATGAGTAATGCGATGTGATTTTTTTGTTGTTAAAAAAAAATAATAAAGTCGACTTCTGCTGTTATCTACTGCTTCCAATGGCTTCTAGCCACAGTTCTTTGAATGGGTCATTTCCTGCGTAGTTTTGTCACTGTTCCACCATGGTTGTCTAACTGCCCCTTGCCTCAGCTCAGTTCATACTTATTTGGCACAGTCTTATGAAAAAGATTGTCCCACAGGGTTATCAAGAAAGACATGCCCAACTTATCTTTCTCAAAAAAAGAGCAAGTCGTGGACATATTACGATCAGCCTGCCTTCCATCAAGGACCTGTGCACTGCACGAGTCCAAAAGAGGGATGTGAAAATATCTACAGACCCCTCACATCCCAGACATAAACTGTTTCAACTCCTTCCCTCAAAACGATGCTGTAGAACCCTGCACACCAGAACAACTAGACACAAAGACGGTTTTTCCCCGAAAGCCACCACTCTGCTAAACAAATAATTCCCTCAACACTGTCAAACTATTTACTAAGTCTGCACTACTCTTACTATTAACCTTCTCATCACTCCTTATCATCCATCTCCTCCAACTTGTGACTGTCTGACTGTAACTTTGTCGCTTGTATCCTTATGATTTATATGGACTGTTTCCAAATATGATTTGATTACTTATTGTACCCTATGACTGTTATTAAGTGTTGTACCTGATGATTCTTGACTCTTGATGTATCTTTTCTTTTATGTACACTGAGAGCATTTGCACCAAAACAAATTTCTTGTATGTCCAATCATGCTTGGCCAATAAAGAATTCTATCTATCTATCTATCTATCTATCTATCTATCTGTCTGTCTGTCTGTCTGTCTGTCTGTCTGTCTGTCTGTCTGTCTGTCTGTCTGTCTATCTATCTATCTATCTATCTATCTATCTATCTATCTACCTACCTACCTACCTACCTACCATGCCCCTGTCGGAATCTGACTTGGAGGAGGAAGCCGAACAGCTGACAGGAAGTGGGAGTGTGGCTCCATTGGCTGTGGAAGAAACTGGGCAAGGGCAAAGTCCGTCTGGGCAGAGCAGGGGAGAGGAAGAATAAGGCAGAGGGAATTCAGAGGAAGACCTAGGCCCATCCCCTTCTTCTTCCTAGGGCACATCAGGAGGAACGGAGAAGAGAGCAACACGGGTTTCGTGCCTTATGGGAGAGGAAAGGGCCCTGATTCCCTTCATTAGCTGCAGCTGGGAACACAGTGTATAAAAAAAGGAAGCTGCACACAGCAAGTTGTTGGGAGCAAACATGAATTTAGCTTGTATCATCGTGGCTTATCTGTATTTCTGGCATCTTCCCAACTGTGTGAGTTTTGCCGTGCTTTCAAGTCTGAAATTCCTTCTCCTGCCCTGTCGAGCTAATTACTTCAGTTTGGTTTGTTTCGATTTTTAGTTACAGTTTGTGTTGACCATGTTTTGGACTGAATTTCCTCCACTTAAAGGCTGTTCCTAGGAGAGTTTTTCTCCAGCTGAAGGTAACCTGGACATTGGGGGCCAAGTTGGAGATAATAAAGGGACTCTTATTGCTTATTTGACTGTGTTGCTTTTCTGCCATGCCCCGGGTCATCTGTCTGTCTGTCTGTCTGTCTGTCTATCTATCTATCTATCTATCTATCTATCTATCTATCTATCTATCTATCTACCTACCTACCTACCTACCTACCTACCTACCTATCTCTGGTTCTCATTACGAAGGATCAGGTAGAGATGATAATGGGATACCTGGTGGACATTTCTTGCACTCGTGGTTCCCGTAAGCAACATAGAACTGGTCGGTGTCATCATCTGGAATCATGGGGGAAGTGACCTTTGGGTCCTGCACTTGAGGAAGTCTTGCCGTGGTGGCTCCATGCTGGAAACAAAGACAAGAGAAACAGGGGATAATTTTAGTCTCTTTGAGAAGAAAGCATAACAAAGGCTGATGTTTCCAAATCATTATTGTTCTTATGCTACAGCTGTGAAGATGCCTTCCAGATGTAAACATAGTGTAGAGGTAGTCCTTGACTTACGACCAGAATTAAGCCCAAAATTTCCATTGCTAAGTGAGACCATTGTTAAGTGAATTTTGCCTCATTTTACGACCTTTCTGGCTACAGGTCTTAAGCACAAAGGAATCACATGACCCTGGGACACTGCAAATGTCATAAATATGAAACAGTTGCCAAGCATCTAAGTTTTGATCGGGTGACCATGGGGATGCTGCAACAGTCATAAGTGTGAAAAATGGTGATGTCACGTTTTTCAGTGCCGCTGTAGCTTTGAATGGCCACTAAGTGAACTGTTATAAGATGAGGACCAGCTGTATAAGAAATGCCAGCTAGCAGATGATGAAATCTTTTGCCCAATGTTTTAGAAAATTTGTTGTAGATTCTAGTCTATGATATCAACTAAGGGTATCCCCTGGTATAAATCAATTAATGTTGTATAGCAGTGGTGGCCAACCAGTGGGCCGGGGACCACTGGTGGTCCACAAGAAAATTTTGGTGGTCTGCAGAGAAATGTCCCCCCTAAAGACATTAATCCAGCTGCACAGGAACACATGGCCCGTGGGAACACAAGGCTTGCATTGATTGCATTGCGAACAACACGAGGTAGTGAAGGGAGGGGGGAAAGGGCAGAGGGGAAACTTGCCCCACACGCCTGGCCTGACCGCCAGGCTGCTTCTTTCTTCTTCTGCTTTTGGCTGCAAGCAAGGAAAGCAGCAAGTCTTTCTTTCTCTCCCTCAAACTCTGCCAGAAATGGCTTCCTGCTCCAAGAGGCTGCACTGGAAAAGACTCATTTATGGTGAAGTTTGGGGGAGAGAAAGAAAGACTCCTGCTGCTTTCCTTGCATGAAGCCAAAAGTTTCTCTCTCTCTCTCTCTCTTCCCCCCTGAGAACGGAGCTGGAGACGGTATCCTGCGATCCCAAATAAAGAACAATCAATCAGTAGATAAATGGGGTGGGGGATTTTCCTGCAGACTTTTTTGGGGATTTTCCCAGGGTCTCTGGTCCACAGGATTTAAAATTATGGGTTTGGTGGTCCCTGAGGTCCAAAAGGTTGGCAGCCCCTGTTGTATAGTCCTCATTTATACTTACTAATTTCCATGTTCTTTATGCATCCGTAAAAAATGCAGTTACTGGAACTTCCGGTTTGTCGGCTTCGCGAGCGGCAGGGTTTCGCGATCCTGTTTTGGTGCCTTCGACCTGCAAAGGTTTGGAGCCTAAGGCTGCCCCGTAGAGGCAGCTGAAGATAGGGGGGAGCTGGTGAAGGGACGGGGGGTGTTGCAGATCCCCCCTCTAGC
>BHEV01034733.1:1388-25332 GCA_004319985.1 Emydocephalus ijimae | reverse complement strand
TACTTTGGTAAACAATTTTGAAGCGTAAGCAGATTTACAGAAGCAGAAAAATAGCGTTACATTATTTTACTTATCACACAACTAAAGGGAAACATCTGGTATAAATAAGGAATTGGTGACCAATCTGTAATCCTTTCACTGAATGCTGAAAAAGGCTTTGACAAAATACTGTATGTAGACAGTAGGTGTTTGAAGTAGAAGAGTGATCTACAGATTTTCCTTCAAATTCTAATTGCAGAGGCACAATAGAGAAAAGAGGGATATGTCTCCATCCCCTGCATGTGAGCAGAAACATCTGGTTGGCCACCATGAAAAGTATATTGCTGGCCTAAGATGGGGCTACACCTGAGCCAGAAAGGCTATATAATTGTATTATTTATTTACATGCCAGGGGTTTCTTTTGTAGGAAGCTTAATAATGTGATTACACAATAATTTTATTAAAACGACATCAAGACAGCATATCTGAGGGAATGATCATTTCTTAAATTATACTGCCTTAGATTGGCTAAACCATCTATTAACATATAGTCATATTCCAGATGGATGTAGCAAGATATTTTATGTAGCCTACTTTAAAAAGTTCTTGATTAAGACAAAATTGGTTTTCTGCTCAGACTGTGTTTATGTGTATGCATGTGTGTGTATAATTATATACATACACACATATACATATTGTAACTGAATAAACATAAATACATACATACATATATATACATATACATATACATATACATATACATATACATATACATATACATATACATATACATATACATATACATATACATATACATATACATATACATACACACACACACACACACACACATATATACACACACAATCCAAGACCCGATGCATATTCTGCTGAAAATTAATCTGTTTAACAGGATTGCCCAGTGAAGCTTTAAATATATTCAATATGTAATGTAATTGTATTTGTAGATGACAGCTGCAATATGTCTGTCACTGCAACTGCTTGTTTTGGAAGACTTACAATGAATATATACATTAATGAATTACCTTTCCTTCAAAGCATCACATCGGAATTCATATTTGAAAAAAGTTAATTGGTTTCCATAATGGTGTTCATTTTTGAATCTAGGAAACTGAAGCTATTGAGATTTCATGGGCTTAGATCTCATATGCCATCTTAATATCTGTTTTGCTCAAACAATGGCACAATCAGCCTAGTGCATGGTTAGACCTATCTCAGTAGGTGGCAGTGTCTATCTTGGCTGTTTATAGAATAAGCAGGCTTAAATTTGGTTAGCACATGGATAGGAAATCACCATAAATTTCCAAAGCTCTGGGCTAGACTATGAAGCTTAAAAAATAATTGTGTTTGTTTAGATTGTAGTTTGACAAGAGACAGAGAAACTGAGACAGAGAGACACAGAGAGAGAGAGAGAGAGAGAGACAGAGAGATTGAGAGAAAGAAAGAGAGATTTTTCAAGCAAGGATTATATTTTATTACATATTTAAATGGGAGCAGGGAAAGATGATAGATCTTTTAAAACCCCTCAAGACAGGACAGATTTATTTGACCCATCCCTGTTGACCAATGTAAATGAAAACATGGAGATTTCCACAGGATACTGGGAAATTTTCCCATAGCTGTCTTGGACTATTCTTCTAAAGCTTTAGTTCCTAATGGAAACCTAAGGCTACAATCATCTTGGGCAGAACTGCACCTGTTTCTGGATCCAGAAATTTCACCAATAGAAAGTAAGGAGGAATATTGGAAGGCAGTTCATATTTTATTTCTTTTTCTTTTCTTTTTTTCCTTCATTTTTATTCCTTTTCTTGCACTTTTTTCTTTTTTGTTGACTTTGACTTTTTCTTCTTTTCTTTTTATTAGTTTATATTAGCTTTTATCTTCTTGTTTCCTTTTTTAATAAAAAGTGCTTGCGTATGCTCACATATACACATGCACATTTAATGTCAGGTATTGTAGCCATATCATTGCATGCATTATAGATGTCAAAATTTAAGGTAATCTACAATAAATCTATAATAAATTTAAGGTAATCTATAATAAATCAATAAATAAATTTTTAAATTTAAAGAATTTAAAAAAATTCTTCCAAGAAAGCATATCAAAGACTTTTTATTTGCTTGACTTATCACAATTATCTCAAATAAAAATTGAGCCCAAAGTTACTGTCTGAGGGAGATGGGTGGTATCTAAAGGTGACACATAAATGAAGTATCAACTGAAGCTACTCTTCATAATACAGAGTTAACAGAATTGAAAAGGATATAGAGATTTTCTAATCCAACCCCCTGTTCTAGCAGGAGACCCTACACCATTTCTAGCAGCTAGTAGTCCAGTCTCTTCTTAAAAGCTTCCAGTGATGAAGCTCCCACAACTTCTGAAGTCAAGCTGATCCATTGGTTGATTGTTCTCACTGTCAAAAAATTCATCCTTGGTTCTAGGTTGGATCTCTCCTTGATAAGTTTCCAACCTTTACTTCTTCCCTTGTCCTCGGGTGTTTTGGAGAATAGGTTCACCCCCAATTCTTTGGGAGAGCTTATCAAAAATTGGAAGACTGCTATCTTCCATGTTAGCCCCTATAAAGCAACATTTAGGAAGTGGTTAGGGCCTGGGTGATTGTAGTCCATTTAGAAAGTGATTAGGGCCTGAGTGATTGATATAGAGCCTCCAGGTCAGGAATGGGCACAACTAGCACAAAGCTCTGAAATGACCTTCCTAGCCACCTGTTTTTTGAGCAGGAATCATGAATACAAAAGAACTATACCAGATCTGTAGCAGTACAATCCAATTCAGCACAAAGATGGTAAATTCCCATGTAACCCAAAGGAGCCCTTAAGCACTTAAACCCAATGACACTCAGTCTTGCCAGTTGTCCCCTATCCAGGCCCCCACAGATTTCAGGCACTGAGAAACCCCATCCGTTGCCTCAATTAGCTCACCAGGGGCTGAAATATACATGGATGAACTCAGCCAGTAATTTTGTAAATATGTTTAAAAGGAGAGGAGAAAGTATTGAGTCCTGTAGCACTTCATGTAGAAGGCACCAAGAGTGGGAATTCTCACTCCCAATCAAAATGAACTCGAACCAGTTTTGAAGAAAGGAACAAAACCAACACAATATAATGCTGCTGACTACCCAACCCTGAAGCCAGTCTAGAAGAATGGTTAATGATTAATGGTATTGGAAGATGCAAGAAGTGAATTACCAGAAGGGTGGATGCACTAGCTCTGTCCCACCTCAACCAGAAATCATCAAGAGCACAACCTGTGCTATTTCGATCCCATATCTATGGAAGGTAAGATTATTAGTGAATATTTTTCAACATCACCTACATATGTTAGTCTAACTGCCATTTGCAGTACAATACTATAGGAACCAATGAAGAGAGGAAACATAAGAGCATGTTATATTCTGCTAATTTATCTCTATGAACCTATGGCAGTAGAGGGAGATGGGGAGAGAGAATACCATGCCTTCAGACTCAATCCAGGCAAGAAGAACAGATGGTGGGGGTAAAGAAAGAAGAGGAGAAGGAAGTGAAGGAAGAAGAGTAATCACAATTTCAATCAAGACTGTGGTTTATTTTGCCTTCTAACCAAGGCCAACCATATGAAACAAATGAATGACTAACTGAAAGCTGAAAGTAGACACAATAGCAAAATAAGGAAGGTTTTAAATCTCCTGAAGAGATTTCAGCAAGAATTTAAGACTTTTGGGGGGCTTTTTTCAGCCAAAGGATCACTAGACCTAATCTGATGACTAAGAATATATCCAAAAAATTTCCTTACTGGCAGTTTTTTTCCCCCTATATCAAACTCCTTTCTACACTATTAAACTTCTTTAATGTAATCTGTGAAAAATATTATATGGGACTTTTCCTTTATAAGCCTACCATGGTATAAATTGGAAGGAGAAGATAATTTAAAACCTGGGTTTCCAAACCCATTTTCCAAAAAGTTGCCAAAGTAAAAGCTATGAATTTAGAGCAATCTATCAGGCTGAATTTCCAAACATATTTTGGTCAACCTAGCTGGCAAATTCCTTGATCTTGATTAAGAACTTCTCTTTCAGCCCATTTATCAAAAAATTAAGCAGAAGGTCCTCTGGATCTTAGCATGGTCCAGCAATGTAGAGTTTTAACAATTAATTAATGGACCATCAAGTTAATGTAGACAAGATTAAGATTCCCTATGCATGACTTTGTCCTGAATGGCATCAGATTTCATTAAGGTCATTTATTTACTAGTGATTAATAGCATCACACAGACTTTGCTGAATATGTAAACCTTGTCTTCATTACTGCTATTACTTTGTTACTGTGATACACCCATAGTAGATTGCCTGCTAAAGATGGTATAAGTCATCAGAATGGAAATGAGCTAAAGCAATTCTAAGTGTAGCAACAGACTTCTTCCTATACAGCTACACCCAATCTAGTATTCACAGAGTTGTCATTGTTTTACTATGTTTGATGTACCCCTCTCATCTCCCTGGGATTTTTTTTTTAAATAAAAGTAGATAGATAGCAAAATTGATTTTTTTCCCCAAAATGTTCTTGCCTTTGCAAAAATCTGATAAAAATTATTTGCATAGAAAAAGAAGACAACTTTCCAAATACCAGGGACCTATTTTTCCCCAACAATCTACATGGAAGTAAAGGATTGTGATCATTAGATTAGTGCACTGTAAGAATTATCATATTATATACATTTGTTGGAAATGAAAGAATACTTTCCATGCCACATTAACCAACAGAATATCAAGTAATAAGATTTTATTCAGGAATATTTCCACTTCTAGATATGTAACCCCACCAGACAGATATACATTATATAGTATATACATATAGAGTATATGGAGTATATACATGTGTGTGTGTGTGTGTGTAGATCAGTTTTAGCTCTCACAAGACTTTTATCTTCTCCAGATTTAATTTCACATGATTAATTGCCATCTAAATCATCATCAGTGCCAGACATAAATTCTAAAGTCTATTTTAAGGCTACAAATAGTTCCCTGAATCCCATTTTTATATATTTCAAAGCCCCATTATTGTGATTGCTTAAAGTATCTCTATGAAACCTGGGAAAACTGTATATGAGTCCGAAAGTAGGCATATCACAACCGAAAAAGAAAGAACCCTTCCAAACTATTTCTAAAACCTGCCCCATCCTACTTTGTGGCCTTCAACCTTTCTCAAAATATTAAATTTGGACCTTGGCCATTAAAAAATAATGGACAATTTCTGCTCTGTGAGCCTGTCCCATAAGCTCCCCATTCCTTTGCTCTGTGGTTTTATGAAAATGTTACAGAGAATAAAGACAGGGTAATATGAAGATAATTCTATGGAGGCATCAGAAACAGAAAGGTGCTAGAGACTAATTCATGCATTTAGAAAGGAATCTTTGAAAAAAAACTTCCTTTCAACAACTTCCTAAGATTTGATATGTTGATAGGACTTCATGTCTTTCTTATACAAATACTTGATGAGTTGAATTTACATATTCAAGTGGGGAAATTGCATTGCAGAAAGGGCATGGAGAGTCCATTATTTCTCAACATTAGAAAAATTATGCCAAATATTTACTTGTATTGCATCAGCTTCACAATAACACTTTATCTTTTATATATATGAAATATATATATGAATGATTTTTTTCACAAAAGAGAAGAAACACAAACTAAACTTTCAAATCCCTATATCCAAATGAGATTTGCACTGTTTGGCCATTTTAATTCACTTAATTATTTTTTCTCTGAGCATTCATTTAAGCAGGAACATGGAAAGTTTAAATTAAAACAAGGGAAAGAATTGCATTCTAGGTACATTTCTGTCCTCTTTTTTTTTTCCAGTGGTACATAGTTTTCTACACTGAGTAGTAGTACATTGTAATCAGTGGTAGGATTCAATTTTTTTTTTACTACCGGTTCTGTGGGCATGGCTTGGTGGGCATGGCAGGGGAAGGATACTGTAAAATCTCCAGTCAGGGCTGGTATTTGTTGGTTTTCTGAACTACTCAAAATTTCCACTACCAGTTTTCTGGAACTGGTCAGAACCTGCTGAATCCAACCTCTGATTGTAATCCCTCAAAAAGAACTGCATTGAAAACTAGTCACATCAAAGAGCTGAATGAAAAAAAAAAAGTGTATCCTTTAGATTTAAATCCATTTATGACACAAGCTTTCAAGCTATAGTTATTAAGCAGGTGCATCCCATTCTTCAGAATACAAAGTGAGAAAAGCTTTGGAGAATAGGGAGGAACCAGCATACTCTGGTAAACATGGCACCAGATGTTTCAGGGTAGAATAAATGACCTCATCATCCCTCATAAATATTAAGATAACTGGTGGTGCCACACAGGAGTACCAGTGTCTCTTCTCTGGCACAGTATCATAGCAAAAGTGGATACAAAGCTGTTATAAAAATCAGTTAATGTACTAAGCATGAAGGTTTTCACCTAAGCTTTCTTTTAGTATCCCTATGGGCAATGTGTGTTTCCTTGTGTTCTTGTGCCATCAATTTTATTTTATGCATTACACTATAGATTTCTTTGTACACAGTTTATAAATGTATTGTAGACTGTTCCCTTGATTTGTAGTGGGTGTAAAGACCTGGAAGCAGAAGTATTTACTGGGAAAAAGGAGCTGAATTGAAGATTTTTCTCCTAGATTAGAGGTACAACTATAATGGAGGCTGCCCATTGTGTTTGGAAGTCTTGAAAGTCATGAAATGAGCCAACCATGTGATTGTCTTGCTTAACAACAACCACCCTGCTGTCCTGATGTAATTATTAAGCAACTACATGGGTTGTTAACCAAAGCATTGAGGGCCTCAGGGCAGGTGCAGGCTTCAAAAATGTTAGTAATGGGTTCTCTGCCTGGTTGCATGGCCTGGCCATGGTGGGCGTAGCTTAGTCAGCCTCCGAAACCATTGGGGGGGGGCTTTTTGTCCTCCCAGGGCTTTGGATGCTTTCCTTGAGCCTTCAGAAGGGCGAAAACGGCTTTCCCTGGGCTCCAGAAGCTTTCTGAAATCTGGAAAAAGGCCCATTTTTGGCCTTGCTGAACTTCTGGGAGGCCTGTTTTTCACTCTCCCCAAGCCTCTTGCATGGCCTGCACTTACCTATATCCCAAATGAGCCATGTGAGGACTCCTGAGAGGGGCAGGGTGGGGTGGTTGTGGCCAGCCAGGAGTGGGATTTGAACGACACAGAATCTTAGCTAGGGGCTCTCCTGAACCCCTGCAAACCCCCAGCAGCACAGTCCTGGCCTTGGGGGAACCTAGTGCAGTCCATGGGCCCAGGACCCCTGCCCAAGGCCTCCCAAGACCTCCCTCAGCTTGAAGTCCCCATGCTCCACTTTCCTGGACATGCTTCATGCCTCACTGGGTTCCTGCAATCTTGGACCTACTTTTGAATCCACTGGGTCCCAAACTTTCCTCTTGTTATGAATGAATAAATGCTTAAATAAAGTTTATCAAACCTTTAGAAATAGCAGGGTTCTAAATCCTGCACTTCTGATTGGCCGATAATAGTGATATCGGATTGGTCCGTTCAGGAGAATCTGATTTGCTGTTAACGAGCCACTCTCATTGGTTCAAGGGTTTAACACTCCACGTTTCTCATTGGTTACTAGATCAGCAGCTTGCCTATAAAAAGGCTGCTGCTGCCCTAGGGTTTTGCTCTGTTCAGAATGATTAATAAAGAGTTGAAGTTCACTTTTCACTGCCTTGTCTCCGTTCCTTGCGCCCATGCGCAGAACTTAACACTGGCGACGAAGGTGGGATGCGGAGACGTCAGAGCTGACTGAACACTACAGAGCACCAAACAGAGCATGTGGCTGAAGGCACAACGACGGCGGAAACCATGTCCGGCGGCTCCATACCACCCGCTCCATTTGACCCGGCACAAGAAGACTGGCACTCATACATGGACCGGTTCCAGATGTTTCTGGAGACCAACAACTTGAAGGATGCCCCTACGGGAAAAAAGCGAGCGGTATTCCTGACCCACTGTGGACCTGCCATTTTTAAGATGGCTAAGGCACTGGCAAAACCGGCTGAGATGAAATCCATGGACTGGGATGTCCTCGAGCCCCTCCTATGGGCCCACTATGCACCTACCGTACCAACGCTTGTCCGAAGACATGAATTTTACCAGAGAGACCAGTGGAAAGGAGAAAGCGTTGCAGATTTCATCGCGGATCTCTGGAACCTGGGAGGCCTCTGCGGGTTCGTCGACCTTGAAGAAGCTCTAAGAGACCGAATAGTTCTGGGATTAGATGCACTACACGTGCAAAGTAAGCTGATGGCGAAAGGCGACATCAGCCTTGCAGATACCATCGCTGACGCTACTGCAGCAGAAGCAACCAGGAAGTTAGCTGCCCAAATGCGCCGCACCAATGCACCGCTCCGCCAACTTGCCGGCGAAACCTCACCTCATTTAGAGAGACATACAACGGCAACCCACCACGAGGACCTCGAATCGTCATCAGAAAGTGATGAGGAAGAGGTCAACCGGCTCCGGTCTGAACGAGACCAATGCCACCAGCGTAATCAGAGACTGCAGCATCAATGCGCAGGTTGTGGGGCAAACCACCCGTGATCAGACTGCAAATTCCTCGACGCGCTCTGCCAANAACCAGCCCTGCATGATGGAAGTCGATTCAGGATCGTCCCTCTCAATGGTTTCCTGGAAGACCCTTAAACAATTAATCCCTGCCATCCGGCGGCAAGACCTCAGAACCCAAAGAATTATACTCAAGGATTATCAGGGAAACCGAATTCCGGTTGTTGGATCCAACCTAGTCCAGGTCTCATTCAAAAATCGTACTGCATCTTTACCATTGACCGTTGTCTACCGTGATCGGCCTAGCTTGTTAGGCCTTCAATGGTTCGCTCCACTCAGGATCGAGGTAGCCGGCATTTACCAAACAAGAAGCGATGACTGGGAGGAGGCCCTCGTCCAGGAATTCCAGGACGTCTTTGAAGACAAACTAGGCGAGTACAAGGAGACCCCGATATCATTTAACCTTAACCCTGAAGTAGCCCCCATCCGCCTTAAGCCTTGTCGGGTACCTTTTGCCCTTAAACCAAAGATTGACGAGCAGCTTGAAAAATTAATAGCCCAGGGTGTTTTAGAACCAACACACCACGCTCATTGGGAAACCCCAATCGTAACACCCATTAAACCGGATGGATCGTTAAGGATTTGTGGGGACTACCATGCCACCCTGAATCACGCCCTTCAACAGAACGCTTACCCGGTGCCGGTGGTACAACACCTCCTCCATTCCCTGGGGGGTGGAAAAGTCTTCGCTAAATTGGATTTAGCACAGGCGTACCAACAACTGCCTGCAGATAAAAAAACAGCAGAGACACAAACGATCGTTATGCATCGGGGCACCTNATTTTTCAAAGTTTGATGGAGAGACTCTTGCAGGGGATCAAAGGGGTCGTACCATACTTTGATGACATTTTAATTGCTGCCCCGAATAGAGAAATACTAAAAGAACGTCTTAAATTGGTTCTCCAGAAATTTAAAGACTCCAGCCTTAAGGTTAAAAAAAACNTACAGATAAAGTAGAGTTCCTGGGGTACCTAATCGATAAACAAGGCATTCACCCCACCAATAGCAAACTAAAAGCAATCAAGAACGCCCCAAGACCCAGAAATAAGACTGATCTCCAAGCTTTTCTGGGCTCATTAATTTTTACAACATCTTCCTGCCCCACAAAGCGACCATAGCTGAGCTCCTACATAGGCTTCTCAACAAAAAAGCAACCTGGGTCTGGGGGCACCGAGAGGAGCATGCGTTCCGACAAGTGAAAAACTTATTAACCTCAGATGCTGTTTTAATGCAGTACAACGAGACTTTGCCTTTAACAATCACATGTGACGCTTCACCGTTTGGAGTAGGAGCCATTTTGAGCCATGTGTTACCAAACGGTAGTGAGGCCCCTATTGCTTATTTTTCAACAACTTTATCAAAGGCTGAACGTAATTATTGTCAAATCGATAAAGAGGCTCTTGCTGTTGTATCTGCTGTGAAACGGTTTCATGAATATGTATATGGACGAGTTTTTACTATTGTTACCGACCACAAACCTTTGCTGGGGATTATAGCGGGAGACAAGCCAACCCCCTATATATAATCACCTAGAATGACTCGCTGGTCAGAGTTTTTGGCTGCGTACAACTACAGACTGCAACACCGCCCGAGGAAAGCCATTCCCCACGCTGATGCGCTGAGCCGTGCACCACTTGCGGAAACCATCGACGACCCAGCTCCAACCCTTATCACACTCCAGATTGAAATGCTACATTCACCACTGCTAACAGCAAGAGATATTGTGATCGAAACAAAACGTGATCCTATCTTAGCGCAAGTTCTTAGCTGGGTCGAATGGGGATGGCCAGTCGAACAAACCCCTGATGACTTCACCCTCTTCAAGAACCGGCAAACAGAACTTTTTTTGCAAAAAGGCTGCATCCTATGGGGGTATAGAGTCGTCGTCCCAGAGCGGTTACAACGAGCAGTATTAAAAACACTGCATGAGGGTCACCCCGGCATTGTGTGTATAAAATCGCTCGCACGAAGCTACACATGGTGGCCAGGCATCGACAAACAGATGTAAGTAAAGACTTGTTTAAAGTGACAAGAAGTTAGCAATGCCCCACCTAAAGCAACTCCAACAGAATGGGAAACACCCCGGGGACCGTGGTCCCGCATCCACATTGACTTTGCGGGACCTACTAAGGGACATACGTTCCTGTGGATGCCTATTCCAACTGGCTCGAGATCCACGAAATGAAGAGTACTACAACAGAGTCCATCATCCGGAAGTGGAACAGGCTGTTCGCGACGCATGGACTGCTGGACGTTCTGGTCGCTGACAAAGGACCCCAGTTTACCGCTCTACCCTTTGAACAATACTTAGCGGACCGGGGTATTCGCCATGCGCTAACTTCACCAGTGCACCCTGCGGCTAACGGAAGAGCCAAGCTCTTGGTACAATTTGTTAAAAAAACCCTCTCCAAAATGGACTATGGGGACATTGAAGATAAAATAAACAGAATACTCCTTCTCCAACACATCACTCCGCACAGTGTCACCAACAAGACTCCAGCTGAACTATTAATGGGACGCAAACTCCGTTCCCACCTCGACTGGCTTCACCCGTCTTATGAGCCAGAGAAACCCTGTGGATCTAGCGGGAAATGCCACGAGTTCAAGATAGATGACTTAGTTTTCACCAGAAACCTTTCCAGCGAACCGTTGTGGGTCGAGGCAACTGTAATTCAAGCCACTGGACCCAGGTCATACCGTGTGAAAACCTGCGATGGAAAAATATGGAAACGCCATATAGATCAGCTTCGCTCAAGGCTACAGCCTAGTTTCTGCGACTCCAGTAACCCCCAAACTGAGGGGGCAGGGGATGTCGAAGAAATTGAATTCGAGATGGTGGAAAGCAGGAGTGAAAGAAGTCAGCAATCGGGCGTAACGAATGAAGAAGAATCAGGGAGGGGAGTGTCCTCGCCACAGAGGAACACCTCAACAGAAGCAAGCCCACAAAGATCAGAGGACAACAACGAGAACATTAGTGGCACCGAGTCATCCAATGAGGAACCACCGGCACCCGACTTACCCAGAAACGTCCTGCTGAAACCGGGTTACAGACAGGAACCGGCGGGACAGCGTAAATCCAATAGACAGTCAAAACAACCTTCATACCTCAGAGATTACGTCACCACACCCCTTAAACGGAACCCGGGGAGAAGGGGTGTTATGAACTAATAAACGCTTAAATAAAGTTTATCAAACCTTTAGAAAAAGCAGGGTTCTAAGTCCTGCACTTCTGATTGGCCGATAATAGCGAGATTGGATTGGTCCGCTCAGGAGAATCTGATTGGCTGTTAACGAGCTACTCTCATTGGTTCAAGGGTTTAACACTTCACGTTTCTCATTGGTTACTCGATGAGCAGCTTGCCTATAAAAGGGTTGCTGCTGCCCTAGGTTTTTGCTCTGTTCAGAATGATTAATAAAGAGTTGAAGTTCACTGTTCACCATCTCGTCTCCGTTCCTTGCGCCCATGCGCAGAACTTAACACCTCTCCACCTCCATCATCTATTATGCACTTTCTTTTGAGCTTCTGAGCTCACATTCAGGAAGGAAGGCAGGCTGGTCCATCTTCTCCCAAAATGGCTCCCATTTCCAGGATGGATCCATAAGGAGCAAAGGATGTCAAGGAGCAAAGGAGCCTGCTCTTCTTCCCTAATTTGAGCTCCAGATGGAACTCAGTGGAGAAGGAAAAGAAGGTAGTAGCTTTAACTTTGAAAGGTCATAACTGGCTTTTGGTCTGAGGGGAGGTCCATCATAACTTTGAATGCTCTCTAAGTGATCGATTGTAAGATGACAACCAACTTTAGGTAAACATTTGGCTCCAGAAGTAAACAGTTGGAGAATGTTTTTAATGATCTATCTCTGCTGGTTAGTGTTACTGTTTCAGGAGTGTACATTGGAAGTAGTCAAAAAAAAAAAATCAAGATGGGAGTCATGACAGTGGGATGAAAACTCCACCTATTTTTATATTTAAAAAAAAAACTTTGTTCACATCATCACTGACAGCATTTTGATTTTTGAGATCACACCTTGAGGGCACTCCTGCAATTTGATATTTTTTACCTTTATATTTTTTGTAAACCAGTTCAATGAGACATATCCAACTTATAGACTAAATGATAACCAGTGACCAAGAACCTACGGTACTTCTATATGCCATAAATATATTTGTTTTATTTTTTTAAGGCAAGCCAACTATAGGAACTGGAACAAAATGAATGAAAAGCAAGGTTAACCATGCCTTTTCTCCATTTTAAATGTCAAACAAAGGCTTTTAATGCAATCAAATGAGAGAAAATATGCCCTTTTTATAATCAGGAGAAGCTGATGGTAAGAGGTAAGGATTTGATCATTGATATCCTATGAAGAATAAATTGCCTCTATTAAAAAGGCCACTTCATGTTTATCCTACCCAGAAGGAAAATGAGTTTTATTTATAACTTCAAAAGAGAGGAAAGATAAGCCAGGGAGATATCTCAAAAATGGTTGGGTTTTTGTGGATTTCAACAGGAAATTGCCCACACTGGATATAATAACTAAAACACATATAAATTCATTTCATGAGCATTGTTAGCTGTGGATATCTACATTATTATTCCCTTCATTTTCCAAAGTGTGGCTCTTTAGCTCTTCCTTTTAGACCAAATATCAATTTCAGGAAAATCTGCTGAAAAATGAAAGCAGATGCCTTCTTTTCAAATGGGAGGGGGAGGGGAATACCACTGAGTATCAGATAGCTTGTGTAGGAAAACATAATTTGCTAAAACAACCACTTTCACAAAGTTTAGATGAGCTTAATTATCACTGGGAAAATATGAATACAAGTTTTTTTCAGCTCCCCATTTAAAACTTTGGAAAATTCAAAATCAGAAAATGTGAATCTTGAACAGCTGCAGAGCTATTCTAAGAACACTTTAATTCCCTGCTTCATTTTTCCCTTACACTTTTCAATCACAGTGGTGAGCAGAGGATTCATGAATACTGAATTAATGGTCTATGCATTGCATCTGGACATATATATAGGTTTAGCTGAGACTATGATTTCTCTTCCTTACAATAGCAGGAATCAAGGATGGCTCCTCTAACAATGACAATAAATTAATTTACTGGGCCCAAACAAAATAAATTAATTTCTAAAATAAAATAGGTCAGCTTCTTGTAAAAGATAGCTTTCCAGCCAATTATTTTGGATTTCATTTCAAAGCATTGCTTCTTTTAATTGTGTACCTGTAAGAGTAAGTAGTGTTTTTTGGTTATTCCTTATCTCTTTAAAGCAATCACATTGTTTCTGGGATCAGTTGTAGTTGCCAAGAGCCATTATGCAATTCTAAGAAAAGATGCTGCTGTTTTAAAGGGTTGCAGTAAGGTGCTAAATCCATACTATTGCATAGTCTAGACCTCTCTCTCTCTCTCTCTCTCTCTCACACACACACACCTGTATACTATATACTATTAAGTGTGTGTACTATTAAGAGAAAGGAAAATGAGTCATTCCTTTTGTTGGTGGCTGCTGTCTATAAATAGAAGTGTGAAATACTGTGAAGGTCTGGTCAAGAAAATCCAGCAATCTGCTTGCATGATACATCTTCTGGCTTCTGACATTACTGGATGATCTGAGGATCATATCACCCTGAATTGTATACCACAGATGCCACATCAGTGGTTGTTGATTTTCATGGCCACACTCAAACTTCTTTTTGTAACTGACCAAAGTTCATTGGCTGTATTTTCTTCAGGCTGCAAGTTATTATACTCCTCTCATGAGCCAAAGTCCTTTTTGACTACTAATGAGGTGAGGAGTATTTCTTGACAGAAGACAAGAAAAAATTAATTGTACAGACAAAGGTTAAACACTTGAATAAAAAGTCTGTTATCGTTGACAACTGGAAAAAAGAAGATATTCAATGGTATATATACCTAGCAGGGGTTCAACTAGAAGACCTCCAAGGTCCCTTCCAACCTTGTTATTCTATGTTCCTTTGATACCCAATATCAATGTTAACTCCTTAGTAGTGAATACAGTAGCACAGTATTCCATCTATTTAGAACTGAACCTCCAGTTTAATATAGTAAATCCAACCACCCAATAGACAGTCATAATATCTCAGTATTGCTGTCTCATATTTGAAAGAATGAACTTCACAAGTAGAGGGAGTTAAAATCATTTTGGGTTTTTTTTTAACTGTTATTTCTGTACAAAGCATTTATCCATGTCTGCTTTTGAATCAATATGTTTCTCATTTGGAATATGTTTATTACCCTTATTCAGTACCTTCTATTTTCTACTCTGCCTATTTGAGATTATGCATGAGATTGCAGCAGAGCATTAAATGATCGTGCTTATGTTGTTCTGTTACAGAGTACATCGCTGAAAATATGCTGTCAGCTCTAAGCACATATAATTTAAGATCATAGGGCAATGTGTAACTTTTCAAAGTCTTAAATATATTTCACACACTCTTAAATATCTTGCTCCTGAATTGCAATTTTGTACGAAAGGTGGCAATCACCAGTAAATAACAGAAACATCAATTAATTATTTTAATTTAATCCAATCAAGATAGAATAAATCAAAATTAAAAATGTTGAGATTTTGGAAAGAAATGCAGAGAACAGCAACTAAGATGATTAAGGGCTTGGAGTCTAAAGATCAAGGGTCTTCAAACTTGGCAAGTTTAAGAATTGTGGACTGCAACTCCCAGAATTCCTGAGCTTCATATGACTGGAGGAGGAATTCTGAGAGTTGAAGCCCACAAATCTTAAAGCTGTAAAGTTTGAAAAGCAGGAATTGGGTATGGCTAGTCTAGAAAACAGAAGCTCTAGGGTTGACATGATAGCAGTGTTTCAATATTTGAAAGGCTGCCAGAAAGAAGAGGAGGTCAGTCTATTTTCCAAAGCACTAGAAGGCAAGACAAGAAACAATGGATGGAAATGAATCAAGGAGAGAAGCAACCTAGAACTAATTTCCTGACAGTGAGAACAATAAACCAGTGCTTTATCACGGGAAGCTTTTAAGAAGAGGCTGGACAGCCACTTGTCTGAAATGATATAGGATCTCCTGCTTGAGCAGGGATTTGGACTCGATGACCTCCGAGGTCCCTTCTAACTGTGTTCTTCTGTATTCTGTATTTTCCTTGCTCTATTCTGTCTGGAGCAAAACCAGGCAAATCACCTAAGTTCATGTCTAGCCTTTGACTGAGAAAATCTCTGTATTCACCGTTGTATATCTTCTTTTTTTCTAGGTGTCAATGATCAACAGACTTTTTGTGCAAGTACTTAACCTTTGTCTGTACAATTAATTTTTTCTTCTTGTCTTCTGTCGAGAAATACTCCTCACCTCAGGAGTAGTCAAAAAGGTCTTTGGCTCATGAGAGGAGTATAATAACTTGAAGCCTGAAGAAAATACAAACAATGAACTTTGGTCATTTACAGAAAAAGAGCTTGAATGTGGCCATGAAAACCAACAGCTGCTGGTGTGGCATCTGTGGTATGCAATTCAGGGTGATATGATCCTCAGATCACCCAGTAATGTCAGAAGCCAGAAGATATATCATGCAAACAGATTGCTGGATTTCTTGCCCATACCTTTACAGTATTTCACACTTCTATTTATAGACAGCAGCCACCAACAAAAAAGAATGACTCATTCTCCTTTCTCTTAAAAGTTCTATTAAGAATGGGTATATGGAAAAATGTTCATGTTTTCTGCATATATATTTTATTTATTTTATTCATCATAGAAATCAAATATCCCCCCCAAGCAACCAAGCAACTGGCAAGTCAGTTATTGACATTCTTGTAGATACTTGACTTCATGCAAGTTGAGATGTAGACTTGCAATATGTAAGCAGAGCATCCAAGGAGAGGGCTCCAAATTGGCAAGATAGCAGATAGCAAGAGAGCAGATGGAGCATAGCTATGCAAGGCCCACTTGCTTCATGTATGCATGAATGTTGCATGCCCATTTAAAAGGGAGATCTGCAGTGTTTCACTCTTTCCCTTTACTATTAATGTGACGTAATGGGTCTTGTAAAAGTCAGAGTAGTGGAGAGGGAAGGGGAGGAAGGGAGGGATGGAGGAAGAGAGAGAGAGAGAGAACCATTATATATATTTAAGGATCTTAAATTAATTAACCAAAGTATTTGGGGGAAATGGAGGAGAATAACATATTCTATTGAATGGGCCATTGTACCCCAAACTAAGATTCAAGTTAACAGCTAAGCTTGTGCTCTTCTGACACAAGCACACAAAAAAACCCCATGATTGATATGTAAGCTCAAACAGCATCTTGTAATTAGATTAAAGGTGTGAAGATTCTTTTCAATAAGATGTAATTGAACCTTTGATTAGAAATTGGTTGAGTCCAAGTGAAACATGCTTAAATTAGATTATTAAATTAGATTATTCTATTGTGTAATGTGAGGGTAAATTTTGCTCAAGCATATAGGTGTCCATAAATGTTTTATGTATCTGTTCATCTATATGTGCAGTCACGTATGTGTCTACATACTATTTTCATTATGTGACTGTACTACATAAAATAGGAGAAAGTATTCACCATCATTGAAAATAAATTATTTCCAAGCAGGAAACATAATGAAGAATTCTTCAAGACTTATTTCCCCATTGAATTCCAAATAGATTCAGATCATTTTTATAATCATGTTAGTTTGATAAGACAAGTAATTTTCTGCTAAAGAGCCGCCTTTGCTCATTTACACCCACTCTCTTTCATGTTACAAAACTGTACAATATCATCTTGACAGCAGGTGCATGCAGCAGTCTACAGCATTGTTGATAACCTGTCAGAAGACATGTCTTCATTAAGCATCATTACAAAAATGTTAGCATACTGTCCCTCGGTGTAATGGCCTAACTGACATAGCCTATATTCTTTAGGTTCAAGTTTCTTGTTAAATAAAGTTGGAGAGAGAGGCTTAATTAGTGCTTTTAAAAATAGAATTTATTTATGACTTGGACTTGTTTGAAAGCCAATAAACTAGATGAAAGCAAAATGAGTCCATGCATTTAGTGCCAAGCTTTCTTTAAATGTATCTTACATCATCTAAATGACTGCTATTGAGAAGTTAGAGCAACACAGATGTCAAGAGATTAACCCTCTCTTTCCTACAACAACATCAGAACAACAATAATGGGATGATGCTAGAAGGTGCTACATGTTACTGGTAAGGCTCTTGAGTAAAGTGTTCTTCTAAAGCAGGGGGGTCAAACCAGGGGTGTGATTCAAAAATCCCAGCAACCAGTTCGCTGCCTGTTTGCTAGGTGGTTGCGGTCATGGTGGGCAGGGGCTACCCCAACTTCCTGTTTCCAGCTTCCAGTGGGCCTCCAGAGCCTGGAGGAGGCCATTTTTGCCCTCCCAAGGGTCCTGAGGCCTTCCTGAGGCCTCTGGGAGGGCAAAAACAGCCTCCCCCAGCCTCTGAAGGCCCACCAGAAGCTGGAAATAGGCCCATTTTACCACTTCTAGTTTTTCCGGGAAGGCTGTTTTTTGCCCTCCCAAGTTCACTGTCTGCAGAAGCTTATTTCCATTTCCAAGAGATCCAGTCTATCTTCTAGCATTCAATGTCTGTGGATGTGGCCACGACATGATGCATCCAATCCATGGGCCACAAGTTTGATAGCCCTGATCTAGTCCAACTCTGCACATGAGATGTGACTCTCCCATTTTCCAGTACTGTTTTTCTGGCCATGGAAAATAGTTCTTCACCATTTTCCCTTTAGCTTCCTCTTATATATATCAGAAGACAGCTATAATGTCTCCTCGCAGCCTTATTTTCTCCAGATTGAAGTCTTCCTATATCTCTTTCTTAGAGCTCTCATAGCACCAGAGGTGGAATTTGTCTACCTCAAACATCCATTTTGTAGCTTAGACATAGCTGGTTACATTTAAGTAATCATTTAATTTGATGTAAGGGAATAAATAAGGCTCTACAAAATATTTGCAATGCATATGATATTTTAGGCATGATTCCATTTATAAACTTTAAGTGTCTGATAGGAAGGCTTCATTGATGAGAAGTGTTGATGGAACCATTTCTCCGGTTACTAAGAAGATAGCTGACAATTACTGGGAAAATTGATTTTTTACAAAATTGAGTTAAGTCAAAGGGATATAATCCAATTGTTCATGCTTATCAAGAAGCCAAAAGCAATTCTTTACTTTGATACCATTTTTTAAGTGCACCAGTAAAAGGGACAAAGACATTTGCTTCTTCACATATCCCTTTTCTGGATTGGTTTGATCCTTCTAGATTTACACATGAGCAGGCTGCAAAGTACTATTATTCCTCTTAAGAACCTTTTTTGTCAATGCTAAAATACAAGTTTCTCATTCTTTGATTGGCATAAAGTTATATCAATATAAAATCAGATTTGTCTGCCCTTGGTAATATGAACACAGCTGTTTGACATACTCAAACTCCACGATTCCTTAGCTCAATCTATAGAGAAAAACCTTGGTTCCTAATGAAAACTAGAGCCTATCCAAATTAGTATCTCGGATTTTTAACCCATTTGAGGAGATTTGAAGGATCAGCAAAAAGCTGAATTGAATTTGCTGATGAACACTCACCTGTTTGTGGAAAGTCAGTATTTGATGATTTAGTGTTATTCTCATAGGTGCCTTTACAACAGCTATGGTAGGGGAAGAAAGGAACTACTGAGAGAAAATCTCCATTAGTGGCATGAAGTCTGCTTCTCTGAATGTTGCTTATTGCCTCCAAATATTGGCTAGAATTGTATTTTTCCCTCATCCTACATAGTAGCCCTGAACAAAACTCTTTGTACAGGACTTAATAATGAATGACTCACTAAAATGATAATGAATATGAACAGATTGAGAGAATAAATGCCCAGATCAAAAACTATCATCAGCAGGGGGAATTTGGGAGGAAAAAAGAGGATATTCTGAAATCACTTCTTGTCACTCACCTTGATCCAAACTGTGTAAAGTAATAAATGCTGTCACTGAAAAATATGTTTGTGTTTCTTCAAGTGGAAAAATAAAATGCTGGTTTTTTTTAGAAAGAATAGAGAGGGGAGAATATTTTGTTTATTTCATTGCCTGATACCCAGACACAGCAACAAACAAAATCAAACCCAATTTTGCATTTTGCACAGACATTTTCTTTCCTGGTACTGAGTTATGAGCCTCATCTGTTATTGCTGATTCAGAAGTGACTTGTTTCTTTTGCATTTTTGACAGAGAAAGAATTGCTTGGGTTATGAATATCAGTGCAAACTGACAAGTGAAAGGCACAGCAAGGGATGACCTTGAGAAGAAAAGAGACCAAGATAGAAAATTCAATTCATCCTTTCTCACATGACCATGTCAAAATTCAATAAATCCTCCCACTGACAGACACCTGTATGTCATCTTACTACAAAAGCATTGTTCAAATCTTTTTACACCTAGACATGGATCTGCAAAACTTGTTTTTGAATAACAAGATACATCATTACAGAATCCTATTGCCTGACTACTTGTCTTCCAGGTGGCCTGCTTTCCTCTTTCCAGGTAAAGGATAGAAAATCATTGCAACAGACCATTAGGACCTCTTACGCTTTTTCGCCATTTCCCAGGAAGTAAATTGAAATCTCTTTCTGGGAATATAAAAGTGGATAAGAGTGTAAAAATGGGAAAAGGTGATGGAATCAAACTAAACTTACTCCGTTTTATATGTAGGCCACTTCCCTTTTTAACAAACCATTTCCCCCCAATTCTCCAGCTCTCATCTTTTCCAGATGTCAAACATGTGGCAGTGCCTGGATATTTTGTCTGGCTTTGGCAGCATCAGGCTTGTTTAGGATCTGTAGAGAACTCCATTTGGGAATAACATCAGAATGGCTGACTAGATTGAAAAATCATAATAACCACCCGGGAAGAAAGCAATAGCAAACAACTAATGTACAGTTGCTTGCAATGTCATGGATTTGCTACTTGCCAAAAGTAGTTTTTTCTCTGAGTGTAACCTTGTATATTCACCTTTTTTATTGGTAAATAAATCCAGGTGTTGCTGTTAATCTCAAGGGAGCAATTCTGCCCTGTCCTCAAAAAGTAAAGGTGGGTGAACCTGCAATTTCTGGCAGGAAGAAATGAGGACATAAACTACAGAACCAATTGTCAGACTGATGGGTTTGATTAGAGACAAAATAATGTCCTCATTTATTACTGGCTGGAAACCCCTTATGGGCTTTTTTGGTAAAACAGAAAAATGTAAGTTATAATCTATGGTTTTGACAATGAGGTAGAATAGATTATAGAAAAAAGAGAGTCATGGTGTAACTTTAAAGAAAGGGCTAAAACTACAATTGTGCTTATAGAGGTGAAACTCAAAAAATTAGAATATTGTGCAAAAGTTCATTTATTTCAGTAATGCAACTTAAAAGGTGAAACTAATATATGAGATAGACTCATTACATGCAAAGCAACATAGTTCAAGCCATGATTTGTCATAATTGAGATGATTATGGCTTACAGCTCATGTTTGTTGTACAGGAGTGGCTTGACAAGAGGAATACGACATTTGAAGCCCATGTCCAGGATCCATCTGTGTGTGGTGGCTCTTGATGCACTGGCTCCAGCCTCAATCCACTCCTTGTGAAAGTCCCCAACACTTTTGAATGGCCTTTTCATGACAATCTCTCCAGGCTGCAGTCATCCCTGCTGCTTGTGCACCTTTTTTTTCCACACTTTTCCATTCCACATAACTTTCTATTTATGTGTTTTGATACAGCACTTTGGGAACATCCAACTTCTTTTGTAATTACCTTTTGAGGCTTTCCCTCCTTATGGAGGGTGTCAATGATGGTTTTCTGCACAACTGTCAGGTCAGCAGTCTTTCTCATGATTGTGATTCCTACTGAACCAGACTGAGAGACCATTTAAAGGCTCAGGAATCTTTTGCAGGTGTTATGACTTAATTAGTTGATTAGAGTGGGACACTTTGTGCCTAGAATATTGAACCTTTTCACAATATTCTAATTTTCTGAGATTGTGGATTTGGGGTTTTCATGAGCTGTAAGCCATAATCATCTCAATTATGACAATCACAGCTTGAACTATCTTGCTTTGCATGTAATGAGTCTGTCTCATATATTAGTTTCACCTTTTAAGTTGCATTGCTGAAATAAATGAACTTTTGCACGATATTCTAATTTTTCGAGTTTCACCTGTAGCTGCTGTAAAAAAAACAGAAGCCACTTATGTTGTGTATACAATAAAGTTAATAAAGTGTGAGCTTGAGGTAAAGTGCAGGGTTCTAGCCCTGCACTTCTGATTGGCTATTAGGCGGCCAGACCAGATTGGCCAGTTCTAAGGAATCCGATTGGCCCTTAACTGAGAGTTCCTGTTGGTTGAAAGAGCTTGAGTTCCTAGCTCGTTATTGGTTAAAACTTACAAGGGATGCCTATATAAGGCAGAGTTCACTGTTGTTAAATTGAGAAGTCACTGTGTAAATAAAGAGCTGAAGTTCACCGTTCAGAGGCTGTCTCCATTCATTTCGACCCATGCTCAATACTTAACACTGGCGACGAAGGTGGGATCTGGAGAGGTCTGAACCGAAGAAGCCAGGAAGCAAACACCGAGCACGTGACAGACGACGCCAACAACGGANTGCGGCCCAGCCGTATTTAAGATGGCTAAAGCGCTCACCAAACCTCGAGAAGTGAAGGCCATGAGCTGGGACGACCTCGAACCCATCCTGAGAGGCCATTACGCGCCAACCGTGCCTACGCTCGTGAGAAGCCATGAATTTTATCAAAGGAACCAACGAAAAGGGGAGAGCGTGGCCGATTTCGTGGCAGACCTCCGAAATTTAGGGGGCCTCTGCGGGTTCGCCGATTTAGAAGAGGCACTGAGAGATCAAATAGTTCTGGGATTAGATGCACTCAGCATTCAAAGCAAGTTGATGGCAAAAGGCGACATCAGCCTTGCTGATGCCATTACCGACGCGGTTGCGGCAGAGGCAACCAAGAAGTCGGCCACACAGCTTCGCAGAACCCGAAACCTGGCACCGCCACCGACCGGCGATATTTCTACCAGCCCAGAAGAGAAGGCCGCCACCATGCACCATGAGGACCTCTTTTCATCGTCAGACAGCGATGAAGAAGGGGTCCACCGATTGTGGTCCGATCGGGACCATCGTCCGAAGTCCTTACGCCCTTGCGCTGGCTATGGAGCCAACCATGCCAGGTCCGAGTGCAAATTCCGCGATGCACTCTGCCACGAGTGCGGGAAACGAGGCCACATCAGGCGGGTCTGCCGCAGTTTGCTAGGCCCTAGCCAGGCCTCTAAGGGGGCTATCTACCGCCAATCGACAGGAAGCCATCCTGTAAGGCGAATGCCAGTAAACCACTCCTACAGAAATCCAGCCATACAGAGAGAAGAGGCTCACCATACTATCACTATCGGTCACACCTCAGCCTTGGACACTAAGAAAATCCGAGTCACCATAGCCATCGAGAACCAGCCATGCCACATAGAAGTTGACTCGGAATCATCCCTCTTAATGGTGTCTTGGAAGACACTCAAGCAACTCATCCCCACAATCCAACGCCAAGACCTCAAATTTCAACGCCTCATCCTCAAGGACTACCAGGGGAATCGAATCCCCGTCATCGGGTCCTGCCGAGTCCGAGTTTCTTTCAAGAAGCACACAGCTTACTTACCTCTAATGGTCATCGATAGAGATAGGCCTAGCCTACTAGGCCTCCAATGGTTCGCGCCACTCGGCATTGAAGTGGCCGGCGTGAATCGAGTTGGCGGTTGTGATTGGGAGGAGGATCTTATCTCTGAGTTCAGTGACGTCTTCGCGGACAGCTTAGGCGAGTATAAGGGGACCCCGATCTCATTCAGCCTAGATCCAAAGGTAGCTCCCATTCGATTAAAGCCCCGTCGAGTTCCGTTCGCCCTAAAAGCGAAAATCGACGAACAACTCGACAAGCTAATTGCTCAAGGGGTGTTGAAGCCCATCGATCACTCGCCATGGGAAACCCCTATTGTAACACCCATTAAGCCAGACGGGTCAATTCGAATTTGTGGGGACTATCGGGCCACTCTGAACCACGCCCTGCAGCAGAACGCGTATCCAGTTCCGGTGGTACAGCACCTCCTCCATTCCCTGGGGGGCAGGAAGTTTTTCGCTAAATTAGATTTAGCTCAAGCTTATCAACAATTACCAGTGGATGAAAAAAACGGCACAGGCCCAAACGATTGTAATGCACCGGGGTGCCTTTAAATGTACCCGGCTGCAATTCGGAGTTAGTGTAACCCCAGGGATATTCCAGAGCCTCATGGAAAGTTTATTACA
>BHEV01034731.1:0-17129 GCA_004319985.1 Emydocephalus ijimae | reverse complement strand
CGTCCAGGAATTCCAGGACGTTTTCACTGAGAAGCTAGGCAAGTACAAGGGATCCCCCATATCGTTTAATCTCAGCCCTGAAGTTGCGCCCATTCGCCTTAAGCCTCGTTGAGTGCCCTTTGCCCTCAAGCCAAAGATTGATGAACAATTGGACAAATTAATAGCCCAGGGCATGTTGGAACCAATTGACCACGCCCGATGGGAAACCCCAATTGTAACCCCCATAAAACCCGATGGGTCTTTGAGAATTTGTGGGGATTACTGGGCCACCCTAAATCACGCGCTTCAACAGAGCGCTTACCTTGTACCTGTGGTCCAGCACCTTCTTCATTCCCTGGGAGGTGGGAAAATATTCGCAAAATTGGACCTAGCTCAGGCGTACCAGCAGTTGCCTGTAGATGCAGAGACTGCAGAAGCCCAAACTATAGTCACACACAGAGGTGCCTTCAAGTGTAATAGACTCCAATTCGGAATGAGTGTAGCACCTGGCATCTTCCAAAGTCTGATGGAAAGATTGCTTCAAGGCATAAAAGGGGTCGTGCCATACTTTGATGATGTCTTAATAGCTGCCCCCACAAGAAGCATACTAGAAAAACGACTCAGAATGGTCCTCCAGAAATTTAAAGACGCTGTCCTGAAGGTCGAGAAAGACAAATGTCAACTATGTACTGAGCGGGTTGAGTTCCTTGGGTACCTTCTGGACAAACAGGGAATTCACCCGACGGAGAAAAAACTGACTGTAATAAAAAACGCCCCAAGACCTAGGAATAAAACAGATCTCCAAGCCTTCCTGGGACTCATTAACTTTTATAACATCTTCTTGCCCCAGAAGGCGACTGTTGCTGAACCCCTGCATAGGCTCCTCGATAAGAAGGCTTCCTGGGTCTGGGGACATTGTGAAGAGCAAGCCTTTCAGCAAATAAAAGACCTGTTAACTTCAGATGCTGTATTGATACAATATAATGAGTCTTTGCCTTTAACTANAGGCTCTCGCTATTGTGTCTGCGATCAAACGATTCCATGAGTATGTATATGGAAGATCCTTCTCCATAATAACCGACCACAAACCATTACTTGGCATTTTAGTGGGAGATAAACCCACTCCTCACATATTATCACCAAGAATGACACGTTGGTCAAAGTTTCTAGCTGCATATGATTACCAACTGCTACACCGCCTGGGAAAAGCCATTCCCCACGCTGACGCGTTGAGCCGCTCTCCACTTCCCAAAGTCATAGACAACCCAGCTCCAACCATGACTATGCTACAAATTGAAACTCTTCCTTCACCACCGCTGACTGCACAAGACATCGCCTCAGAAACAAGGAAGGATCCTTGTTTGGCACGAGTCCTCAGTTGGGTGGAAAGAGGTTGGCCTGACAATGAACCAAACGACACCTTCAAGCCCTTCAAAAACCAGCAGACAGAACTTTTCTCCCCAAAAGGATGCATCTTGTGGGGAGACAGAGTTGTCATCCCAGAGAGATTACAGCATAAAGTCCTAAAACTATTGCACGATGGCCATCCAGGCATCGTGTGAATGAAGGCACTAGCAAGGAGCTATGCTTGGTGGCCAGGTATAGATAAGCAGATGGAAACCTGGGTGGCCACTTGCAGCAAGTGTCAGGAAATTTGTTCAGCTCCACCAAAAGCACCACCAACTGAATGGGAAGCACCCCGAGGTCCCTGGTCCCATATTCACATCGATTTTGCGGGACCTACCAAGGGGCATACATTTCTTATAACAGTGGATGCCTACTCCAACTGGCTGGAGGTCCACAAAATGAAGAGCACCACCACAGAAGCTGTCGTTAAAAAACTAAATAGACTATTCTCTATGCACGGGTTGCCAGATGTCCTGGTTTCAGATAATGGCCCCCAATTCACCGCTCTGGCATTTGAACAGTACCTCGCAGATCGGGAGATACACCATGCCTTGACCTCACCAGCTCACCCTGCGGCCAATGGTAGGGCTGAGCGAATGGTCCAATTCATAAAGAAAACTTTACACAAGATGCCAGGACATTGACGACAAGGTGACCAGGATGCTTCTCCTCCAACATATTACCCCAAATAGCACCACAAACAGAACCCCGGCCGAACTCCTGATGGGCCGGAAACTTCGCTCACATCTTGACCGCCTGCACCCTGTCTACACACCGAAAAAACCTTTGGGATCCAGCAGCAGGTATCGCACTTTCAAGGTAGGCGACCCAGTGTTTGCAAAAAAACTTTTCCGGTGACCCATTGTGGGTCCCCGCCACCATAACTCAACCAGCGGGTCCACATTCCTACCGTTTACAAACTACTGATGGGAAAATGTGGAAGCGCCACATCGACCAACTGCGCTCCAGGCTGGCACCTACCCCCGTCACAAACCCCGAACCTCAAACCTGGGGGGGGAAGGGAAATTGAGGGGCCCGGACAAGAACTAGCACACAACCCAGTACTTGGAAACCAACAATCAGCACAACCAACCCGGGGATATTCACCTTCTGAAGGAGAGCCCAGTCAGACGATCACCTCACCACAAAGCAGCACTGCGACAGCAGCAAATCCAAGGGTCCCGGATGACAACTGTGATGGCAGCAGAGAAAACAACCCCGAGTCACCCAACGGAGAAGTTGGACCATCTGCTCCACCGAGCTCAGCAAGCAGCCCACCGGGACCAGAGTCAGGGCAAGGACTGGTGCAGCAATGTAGATCAGGTAGACAGGTGAAACGACCTGCCTACCTGTGAGAATACATCACCCCACCCCTCAAACGGAACCTAGGGGGGAGGGGTGTTACGAACTAAGCAAACACGTTATTTTAAAATTCTAATAGTTTTGCTTCCACAGCAGGCTCGTAATCCTGCACTTCTGATTGGCCTGCGAACAGCGTATCGTGATTGATCGTTTCTGGCTGATCTGATTGGCTGCTAACGGGTCGCCGCTGATTGGATGCTCCCAGCGCGGCAAACTCAAATCATTGGTTATTGTGACAGCAGCCAGCTCTATAAAAGGAGCTGCTGCTGCCCCAGTATTTGGCTCTGTTCTGAAGTCACTAATAAAGAGTTGAAGTCACTATTCGATGCCTCGTCTCTGTTCTTTGCGCCCACGCTCCAGATCTAACATGAAGCTTTACTATAGATGGCATCCTCAACATATATCATTCAAGTTCTTTTATTTTGTCCTCACTTCAGGAATAAACTAGATGGCATCTATGGACATGTTTCATGGCAACTGCCACATCCAATTCAATTTAAAAGATACTATCATTAAAACTTAGGGAGCTTTTTAGAGTGCTATTCTTGGTGAATCCCAGGAGGTGGGCCTTCTCTGCTGTGGCATCTGCTTTACGGAACATCCTCCTTCCCCTGAAGTCAGGTTGGCTCCACTTCTGCTGGTTTTCTGGAACTCCCTCAAAACCTGATTATGCCTTCTGGCTTGGAGGTCCCAGAAAACCAGTGAGATCTTGAGGTAGCGCCATATTTTTGTTAACATCTGATATTCTGTCTGAGCCTTTGTAATTTTTAAATTTAGTTTACATCACTTTTTTAACCATATAACTTTGATGAATAAGTAAATAATGGAAAAGCTGGCAGGATGCAAAACACATCACCAACCTTTTTGCTTACAAAAAAACCCTTTTTGCTTACTCATAACAATGGTGGGGGGAAGTTGCAAGGATGGTGGGGAACATTTTGGGAAGGGAGAAGACTGGCTGAGAGTGTCTTTACCAATTTACTTTCTGCTAAATGTGTATTTTGTAACGTCCACCATGGCAGCCCTTTTTCTGACACAACATTTGACTTGCTAACTCCCCTCAAAAATTGCTAACTTCTGACGTAGCTTAATACTTACCAAATCATTTTTTTTCATTAGAAAATGTAAATCATGAGCTACTTTTCCTTAGTCACTTTTTTTTAATCAAAGACATACAGAATAGAAGAATGGGATCAGGTGTATCTGGTAAAGCTATAATTGTTTGCTTTGATTTATACACTGAAATAGTACAGATAGGATGACAAAATGTTCTTTGCATTTTCGTTTTTCTTTCTGGGTAAGGATGTGTGGCAGTAGCATCTGTTGTGCAGGGATGTGTGGCAACAATGACTAATGCCATTTATGCAGAATAGAAGTGAATCAAGTGAATACGAATGGAAATAGTATGCATCTTTGGGGAATGTATGCAATGGAAGCTGGCAACTTTCCAGTCAACAAGTAATTATTTCACCAGGAGAAACTGCTGTCTAGATAGACCTATCTCTATATCAGGAAGACAATTCTTAAAATATAGAAGCCAGTGATGTAATAAATATTTAATTCATACCTGACCACTGCTCTCTAGAATCACCTTTAAGCAAGTGGATTCCTATCCTGTAAATGACAGGTGATCTACAGCCATTCAAAAGAGACTTTTGCCTAGATCCAATCCGGTTCAGTCACTGGGAGTGACTGAAGTTTAATTTTCCAAGTTTTTGGACTTGTGTTGGACCCCATTCCTCAGGGAACTTCTCTCTACCAGAATGTGTGCTTTGGGCTATTTCATGCATAGTATTTATATGGTGCCTGGTTCTGTGTGACCCCCACTAGCTATTGATTGGGATATTGATGGCCAGCCATTAAATCATTGGCTGTTTTGTCTAGAGTCCAAGGATGATTTGCCTGATCTTAGCCTTTGACCACCCATTTTATCATAGCTTCGTTCCTCCAAAAATGAAATAAAGCTGCCTGAGCCCAATGCATTTTAGAAAGGCTTTGTCGAGGTTGTAGAAGTTCAGGTACAAAATATTTATTTTCAGCAAGACCAGAGCACTGTTCCTCCCTCCCCCCAAAAAACATTAAAACAAGTAATCTATGGACACAATATTTCTCTCTGCTGTCTCATAAACCAATAATAAAACAGCTGATCCTCTTTTTCTTGGGAATCATTATTTACCAAAAGAAAAAATATTGCTGCCAGCTTTGTTCTGATTTCCAGTTCTGTCATGTCCCTGTCAGAATCTGATTCAGAGGGGGTAGCCGAGCAGCTGACATGGAGTGTGAGTGTGGCTCCATTGGCTGTGGAAGAAACTGGGGAAGGGCAAAGTCTGGCTGGGCAGAGCAGGGGAGAGGTAGAGCAAAGGAGAGGGGGTTCGAAGGAGGACCCAGGCCCACCCCCTCTTCATCCTAGGGCATGCAGGGAGCAACGGAGAAGGGAGCAACGTGAGTTGCGTGGCTTATGGGGAAGGAAAGGACCCTGATTCCCTTCATTAGCTGCAGCTGGGAACACAGTGTTTATAAAGGGAAGCCGCGCACAGCAAATTGTTGGGAGCGAATTGTGAATTACCTGGTTTCGTGGAGTCTTATCTGTATTCCTGGTGTCTTCCCAACTGTGTGTGTTTTGCTGTGCTTTCAAGTCTGCAATTCCTTCTCCTGCCCTGTCAAGTTAATTACTGCAGCGTGGTTTGTTTGGATTTTAAGTTACACTTTGTTTTTGACTGAATTTCCTCCACTTAAAGACTGTTCCTAGGAGAGTTTTGCTCCAGCCGAAGGTACCTTGGACATTGGGGGCAAAATTGGAGATAATAAAGGGACTCTTCTTGCTTATTTGACTTTGTTGCCTTTGTGCCACACCCTGGGTTCTTTGCTGCTTGATCGTTACACTGAAGTCTACGTGTGTCAGGAATTTAAATCAACAAGTTTACGTCATGTAAGATGGAAAAGGAGAGTTGAAATGAGGACAGAACCATAAAATGGTTCATGGTTATGTGTGAAGGAAAAGCAGACTGGATTACTTATGGAATCCTCTTTCTGCACTTTTGAAGGAATGAAAGATCATCTAGTACAGCTTTCTTTCAATGGAAAATGGATTAGTTTGCCAAAGATTTTTTAGAAGACAAGCCATTTATAATACAGTTGCCTATTTTGTCTGAAAATAACTTGTCCTTTTAAGAAATCAAAGTATCTACAGCAATTGTGATTTCTGCTGTTCCTTCTCCTTCCTGATTAATTGTGGTGATTGTAGTCTGGAGTTTCAGGAGGGAGGGGCTCTGTCTCAAAGAGAGACCAGAACTTAGAATGTCTGGTGAGCAAGATGAGAGTAAGGTAAAACCCTCCTCAGCAATTCACAGAGTAGAATCTGCAGTTGTTGCAGATATTTGCTTTAGTCTGGTAAGATTTTGTTCGTAGGACAATAATAAAGCACCACTCAGAAGTAATTCCACATGTCATTCTTGGTTCTTGGGCCTAACATCAACTGTTATTCTTCTGCCTCATTAAGACATCTGCATAGCAAATAAGATGAGGAATAGTTAAGGAATAGTTAAGGGGTGGACTAGTGAACTAGTGAGGAAAGAGGGATGCACTATATTTGAGAGACACTGAACAGACTACTCAAATATATAGTCTTTTATTTGTTGTCTTACTTCATTAAATAACTAATTATGTTTCTATATCACCAAATCTGCCCAAGAGTCACATAAACTTATAATTAGCCACTAAACATTAGTAATGCATGCTCATGATCGATAACTAATTGGAAGAATTAATAAAGTCTAATCACTATGTATTAAGTGATAAACTATTAAAACCAACAAACATAATGATAACAATAATAAAGATGGAAGAATTAGTCACCAAATACTTTCTGGAACAACCTGATTTTTGTCATATTTTGCAAAGACATTGGAGAAGGAGCCATCAAGAGAGAACTACTATATAAAGCCATAACCATGACATGGTTAGTATTTCATAACCTTAGCCCACCTCACATCATGGAAGTGAGAAACAATAGCCTTTCTTGGGATGATTTTATGGGTAGGAGCAGAGAGTTTTGTCTCTTTAAACAAGAAACATTCTCCAGCAAGAACAGGTCTTCAGTTTAATATTTTTGATTTGCAGCATTCCACCTGGACTTTCAGGTGGCAGTGGTTGTGCGAAACACATTTGCACAGTTATGGCACCCAACTGAGCCAGTCAAGCTTAATGAAAATTACGCACATCTTTGTCAGGACTACAATGCACTTAACCAAGCTATGGTGTTAGCCAAGCTATTTTCCATTGGAGGATCGGAGGATGTTTATTTTAAAAGATCTCCATTGGCTTCCAGTTGCTTACCAGGCAGAATTTAAGTGACTTAAGGCTTGATTATGCATGAGACTGTCTCTCCAGCTAAGAACCTGTCTGAAGATTCCGTCTCCCTCACCCAGCCCCGTTTATTTTTCCTGGCCAAAAGCTCAGGCTTGGATATACAGGAAATGATCTTCCAGAACCATGCTCTGGAAATACCTTTTCCAAGGAGGTGTTCTGGACTGCTCCCCTTGCAGTGTTGAAGAAGATGTTTTAAAAAAACTTATTTTGTCAAGCTGCTAAATTTTAATTATTTTAATCTTTGTTTTAATTGCTTTTGTTTTCTTAAGTTTTGTACACTACAATTTTGTCTTTGTCAGATGCTCAAATAAACCCACTAAGAAATAAAATAGAAATATATATAGTGCAATGATTGAGCGTTGCAAGCCTATTGTGCACATAGAGATATGTGTCCAGCTGCATTTGGTGAGGTTTATTGTCAAACATGAAAATAGTAGGACTGTGGGGTTTTAAACCAAATGAAGGAACATCAGCAGATTGTAGTTGCAATGTTGTAGCAGTTTCTGTAAAAAGGCGAGTCCTGGTTCACTCTCCCCATTGTTTTATAATATATAAACAATACATCTGGAAAAACAAAATTATGATTTGTGTTTCTTGTTGCATACATTAGATATGTTTTTTTAAAAAATAAAAATAAAGAGAGCTATGCTATCAGAGCGCTCTCTTTCTCTGCTCCTAGCCACTGGATAAAGAAATAATCGTTTCTGATGTCCTGGGGACACAATGGGAGATGATTGATTAAAGTTAAGCTTCTGAGCTAAGTTTATCTCCTGCTCATTTAGCTTTTTTGTCTGCAGTTTTGAACAGATGTGCCACTGTCTTCTTCACGAGCAATAGTGGGATTCAATTTTTTTTACTACCGGTTCTGTGGGCGTGGCTTGGTGAGCGTGGTGTGGCTTGGTGGGCGTGGCTTAGTGGGCATGGCAGGGGAAGGATTCTGTGAAATCTCCATTCTCTCTCCACCACACTAACCTGCTTTCCAGCTCGGTTCTCCTGTGCAGGGCAACAAAGATCCAGCCAATCAGCTGGGACTTGGGAGGCAGAGAATAGATGGGGACGGGGCCAGTCAGAGGTGGTATTCCAAACTACTCAAAATTTCTGCTACCTGTTCCCCAGAACTGGTCAGAACCTGCTGAATACCACCTCTTTTTGCGAGGCTTTCCCTTTCCCTTCACCTTCATGGTGCTTTGTATTTCTAATCTGAAAGCTGTTGAAGCACAGCCAGGGATAAAATTATGCATTGTCATCAGTTTCCCTTCACAGATAATCTGTTGTTTGTGATGGAAAGTTATACAGTGAAAGTAAGACTTTCAAGACCTTCCTTTCCTGACAAAAATCACATTATGTACCTTTTTCAAGGCCTGTGGAGATGAGGGAGGGGACATAGACAGGGAAATGTTTGCTTGTCAAATATCAGAACAAACAGCTTTTTAAGCAATTGCATCCCCCTGCATTTTTCTACTTCTCCGAATTGACTTTATTCTATTTACTTCCCTCCTACTAAAGGCAGGTAGTAGGTTTCTACATAGATAATCTAGGATTCTTTTTTGAATGAAAATGTGTTGCATATCATCACAGTTACTATGTTTATATGTGTGGTGTATGTGTACATTTTTCTTTGCTCAGGTCAGACAGACATTACATGCAGTCCTGTCTTCAAATGAACACATTTAAATTCTCCATCTCTTCTAGCTCAACTTGTACAATGAGAAAACTCAAGTGTATCCAATCTGGAACTTCGGCACTGCAGTTCCCAGAATACCCAGTCAGTGTGGCCGAGCAATTTTGGCTGAAAAATTCTGGCATTTGTTGTCATTTCAGATCTGGAGGGTGCCAGCTTGGTGGCCATGCTGGTTATGGGTAGAACAGGTGTTTAGAGCAAGAAGTAGCAAAAAGGTTGCCCATTTATAATACCAACTAAATTCTTTACAGAGTCTAATACATGTAAAATCTAAATTAGAAGTAGAAGTGGATTGCCAAAAATGTTCCCTGAGCTTGAATCTTTGCATTTTATTCTCCTCTTCAAGTACTTAACTTGAACTCTGGGAATATATCCTACCTTAGACTTCAAGAGAATAAATACTCAGGAAATGTCTCACTGCATTCAGTTGGAATCCTTTTTGTTCAGATCCAAAGCATTCAAGATGGCACCTTTATATAGCAACCACCTAGAATGGCCTAAGAGTAAGGGAAGACTCGCTCGGGATGAAGATCATTTAAAAGATAAGAGCTTTTTAGGAGATAACAGAAACAAAGCTTTTATTACTATGAATAAAATATTGTACACATATCATAGCACCAATCTGTAGATGAGAGACTGGTAAATGGAAAGCAGGGTGTAACATATGGCACGATGATTTCCCCCCTCCCTTAATCACAGTGGCAATATAAACAGGTAAAAGCAGAGCTCCTTCTTTAACGGGTGCTCTGTGGTAAGGTAATTACTTATCGTCAAAGCTCCTTGAAATCCTTAAAGAAAGGTGTTAGATGAGAAGACAGAACTGTTAATGGTGTTTGTAAACCCATTGAAGTTCCACTAATGAGATTCTGTTTCATCTATTATACAGTGGAGAAAAGAATGGTGGTCAACCCATTCAGAATGCTAATCAGTTGTACTGGAAGACTGTGTTTGAAGTGTGAGATATTATAAGAGTCTTTCCTCACTTGCATCTATCACAATATAAACATGCTTTGCAACATCATTTTTGCCCCATGTCCTCATCACCTTCATTTCATCTCCAGTCCATGACTTAGACTTAAGGTGGTTTTGGCATAAAACTAAACAGCATCCAATGACAGCCACAACTCTATTTTCCATCTCCTCCCCAGAGGGAAATGTGTTGTAAGCTTGAATGATTGACAAAAGAGTGGAGTGGCAACCAGGTAATTAAAGATGATTAAGGGAGCACTTGGTTGCCATGAATGCATTTAAATCTCCAGGATCACCAATTATATGTGAGGGCCGTTGATTGAACTTGGGGATGTCATTTCAGAGCCACTTTGTGTGATTTTTGAGGAGGACTGGGGAAAAGGAAATGTCTCTATTTTCAAAAAGGTGATGAAGAGGAAAAGGAGTTGTGCTACAATAGATAGATCACTTGATGCCAATAAATTTTCCTCATTTATTTAAAATATTTTGTCCCACTTTTCTATTTAAGGAATGCAACCTTGAGTTCCTGGAGGAAAAAGGGGTTATAAACAGAATAATTCAATAGTTTAAGAAGAAATTTCAAAAATGCATACAAGTGTAAATTTACATACTTATATGACTACACAATATCTTTCATGTATAAGTGATGTAAAGACCTGAAAAGAAGTTAAAAATAGTAGTCAAAAAAATAGAACATGAAATAAGAGGTATGAAATGCAGCTCAATATAGTATACACAAACACTGTGCATTATTCCTTTTGCTGAGTATCTCTCCTTGCAAACCAAGGAGCTTATACATTCCTTTTTGGTTTTTAAATCAGAATCAGAATAGAGCTTTGAGATCTTCTAGTTCAGCCTCCTGCTCTATTTCAGACAAGTGGCTGTCCAGTCCCTTCTTAAAAACCTCCAATGATGAAGCACACACGATTTCTGACTTCTGTTACACTGGTTATTTTTCCTCACTGTTATGAAGTGTCTCCTTAATTCCAGGTTGCTTCTCTCCTTGATTAGTTTCCATCCATGGTTTCTTTCTGGTGCTTCGGAAAGTAAATGACCGGAATGGAAATTTTGGGCTCAGTTGTGACTGTAAGAGTAGAACTACCCTTAAATAATTCAAGCTGGTGAAAATAACTAATACTCCCTCCTCCCATTTTTCCTTACAACAATAACTCTATGAGATGAGTTGGGCTGGGAGAAAATGACTAGCCCATACAGTCGCATGCCTAATGTATGACTATAACTCATCACCTTCCAGCTTCTGGCCAGGTGCCTTCTCTGATTTAATCCCTGTATAACCAAACCATTTCAATATATTTCTTTTGTATTGGTCACACACTTTTATATTCAGTTTACATTGATTCATCCCTGATTTGTTCTTGAACCTATTGTCATCTTATTGTGCTTCATTGTGTCATGTTACCAATTCCTACTTCTTTCATCTTACTTTTATGTTTCCTCTGACATACAAGTGGGTGGAAGCACACTTTCAGACACTGGAGTTTTTCTGCTTTTAATAAACATTCATTTCCGCCCCTGAAAGACTACCATGCAATTATTTTTTTAACCATCATTTACAAAAAAAAAATCTATTAGTTTCCCCCTCTTTTCTAATAATGTTACTGATGAACATTTGTTGATCTGATTGTTCCAGATTTTCACCATTTATATATCTTGCAACTCTCACTTAATTTTTATCTTGAAGACAAGCACTTTGGTCTTTTTTCTTGAAGACAAGCACTTTGATACATTTATTTTCAGATCTGTACTGTTTGTTGCATTGGGTAAACAATCTAACATTTGCTGCAAATTGTTTGGATTTCCTACTCAGTAATATTGCATGATGGTCTATTGGTCTACAGGCAAAAGTACTATCATGTACTCAGCCTATGTACATCTGATATTACCACAAACATTCCTTAAACATTTTTCCGTAAGTGCATTAAATGATCAAAGAAACATCATTCTCTCTGTGCAATCACAATTTAAAAAAATATTCTGTCTTTAAAACTATGACTTTAAAATGCTGTTGATGCACTTCAACCTTCAATAAATCAGTAAGAAAAGTGAGAAGTACAGGAAAGCTGAGAGGATAAAATCAAGGATTGGAATTAGACCTTATGCAGTGAGGAATTCTCCAAAACAGGAACTGAAAAAGCCCACTTCCAGATGGAATAGCCTTCTGTGAGTCTGACTTTGCAAGGAGTTGAAGGTAACAAAGAAGCCACTCTAGCTGTTCTTACTGACCAAGCAAATTTTGCAACAACAGGTACATGCAGAGAAATTTTTGCGAATTTACCTTAGTCTGTCTTACTGTACAGAAAAATATTGCAGTTCAGTGTTATTGAAATCAGAGAGCACACAGGGGAAAGCTGTTGAATAAAATGATACGTGATATCTCTTTGATAATAATCAAGAGATTAATGGAAAGGATGTACATGTATGTAGCTGGCTTCAAACATTGTAATAAGGCATCTTATGGTTCATTCAATTTTGATTTAATAAGTTTGGTGATGCTCCCCAATCTGGTTATTCCAACTGTGATAGAAACAAACAGTGATTTAATATGATGTGTGAACTTGATCTATATATGTGAGCAGTAGGTGGTAATGTACTGTGATCATCTGTTGTTGTTTTGAGAGTTTTCTACATTAATTTATTCAATAAGACTTAATGAATCCAACAAGGATAATGAGCAGCCTTTGTTTCATGTTGAAAAACTTAGAACTAAACTCTTCACTATTCTGTTCATTGCTTCTAGTTTTTTGTTGGTACTGCCTACTGCCTTGATTATAATTGCAAAGGCTAGCATCAGTCTCCTTTACATTCTAGGGGACAGTTGAATTGAATGCATTATTTTTGTCCTCATTCAAAATAAAGCAAACACAGTTCAGATATAATAAACCTTTTATTATAAAGTCAATTAAAAATCACCCTAGTGCACTGAACTGGCCTGCTGATTTAATGTGAAGATGTAGATGAGTTGATTAATTAATAAGGATATTTATTAAATGGTGCCTGAATCTTATTTTGATTGGATCTGAATTCAAAAGGAGATTATTTTGCATCGAAGAGTTAACCGAAGCTCACTGGGAGACATTTGCTTTGTATGCAAAAGACCCAGAATCAATCCCTGGTATTCCCAGGTAAAGTTTGGAGAAGCTGTGGAGATATTGTTTATATCATCCTGGACAGGAACTAATTTAAAAAAAACCAATGATCTGGCAAAAGGTTCTTATTTTAACAGAGTTTTAATAAATATGATTCAACATAGAAGGGCAGCCTTCATATCTAGTCTGGCTAAACACAAAATGAATCTAAAAAAGTAATATTCAGAGGAACTTCTCCTTTCACACTGGGAACTCTCTTCTGAACTCATCCATTGTGAGTGAGATTAAAATTAACTCTAAATACACCAGAGAATAAAATTCAATACATAAGTGACCAATTCTAAATTATGCAAGTATTGTATTCTGCCCCTGCAGCCTCCCCCATTAAAATCCCTGCTCTTTTAAGGAATGAAAGGAGGTGGCCCCATACAGAGAACTTTCATGTCTAAACAGAGATTTGAAAGTTATCTTGAACCCCTTAAAGCAGTGGTGGCTAACCTTTTCAGCACCAAGTGCCCAAAGCATGTGCATGCGCATCCCCAAAATGCAATGCGTGCATGTCCCCCACACATGCGCCCTGACCCCGTTCATGCTGCATGCATCCCCATCATGCACTCCATCCCTTTCATGCGCCCCTCCTCCCACACGTGTGGCAGAGACCCAAAGACCAGCTGGCTGGGGGAGGCACGTATTCGTACACAGTGGAGCTGAGCTGGGGCAACAGTTCACATGCCCACAGAATGGGCTCTGTGTGCCACCTCTGGCATGCGTGCCATAGGTTCACCATCATGGCTTTAAAGGAATTGGGAGTCTATAAAAGCAGCAAGAAAGGGGCATGCAATTTGTTTAAATAGCTTTTATAAACACAATCCATTTCAAGCTATCTCTTTGTTAATGAGGTTAAGGTTTTACAGGTGTTTGTATGTAGCCAAGGGAGACAGAGAAAAAGAGCATTTAGCCTACTTCTGACTCTTAATCTCATTTCTTTTTATTGTGCTATTTCAACCTTTTTTCATGCTGCTTTAATTCAATATTTATTTTTCTATCACTATAATATTCTACTTGCTAATTACATTCTTCTCATTCAGCAGCAAGACATGTTGTGGTCTCTAAATATTACTGAACTACAATGCACAGCAGTCTAGCCACCTGGACCAGTGGTGAGGGATGCTATGGAAAATGGCAAAATCAAGAAGGATCTGGTACTTTCTCTTCCAAAACAAAAAACAAAAACCCAAAATATACAACTGTTGCTAAAAAAAAGCTATGTTAAAAACAAATCAACAAAGGAAAACAAAACATCAAGTAATACAAATTGCAGATAAAATTCATAGTTAAATGGTGAACATTAACTATGCATTTAGTTAATTTAGTTAAATTAGTTAAATTTAATTAAAAGAGAAAAGCATATGTGGAAGACAAATTGTGTGTAAATTAGATTTATCACATGGAACACTTAATTTAAAAGAAATGGTGTGTTGAATAAGCCATACTATCGTGGTTCTCACTTAAAGTTGCACACAAACCAATTAAGTCCCTTTATGGCTTATATTATGTGTGGGCCCCGATACTGTGACTATAGTTACATGCTATACAGGGTTGTGACTCGGCTGTCTGAACATGGTTACTTCAAGCTTAAATGAGAAGCTATTAACCATACTTGATAGTTGATCAGTCTTCTTAAGCAATATGTCGTAGCATGTCATTCAAAACTGAACTAATAATTAGCTGATATTTAAGCATCCTTTAGTTCTTCAGGATGTGGAATAGAGGAGCAGAAGAGACCAAAAATAAATAAATCAAATGCTGGGTCTTCTCCATGGCCGTGCAGTGTCAAGCTTGTTACAATCTCTTCCCTATTATAGAATACCAGAATTTAACTTCTTATTTATGTGAAAATAGATTTCTGTTTCATGTACTGCTGTTTCTTCCCCTTTATTAGACCTCTGACAAAATAAACTACACTAGAATTGATTATCACAGATGTAATATTTTGTTTCTTTTACTTTTAAAATTTGATACAAATCTGCTGTATAACCTTAATGGTTAATTTGTACAGCCATAATGATCTGCTTCTCTCCCTGAACCTAGAGCTCTGGATGTGTAATACAGCCTGTTTCCTGGGTTGTGTGAATAGCTGTTTATTTTTCCTGGCTGCTGGATGTTTTAATTCCTTGTATATGTATTTGTTTTTATTTACTACAGGTAGTCCTTGATTTATGACCACAACTGAGCCCAAAATTTTGTTGCTAAGTGAGACATTTGTTAAATGAACTTTGCTTCATTTTATGACCTTTTTTGCCACAGTTGTTAAGTGAATCACTGTAGTTGTAAATAACATGGTTTACATAGTCCTAAGTATGAACCAGTTGCCAAGCATCTGAATTTTGATCGCATGATCATGGGGATGCTACAAAGGTTGTAACTGTGAAAAATGGTCATAAGTCAATTTTTCAGTGCTGTTCCAACTTTGAACGGTCACAAAAGGAACTATTTTAAGTCAAGGACCGCTTGCATTTAATATTAATAGTTGTTCCACATTGTGTCTTTGAGATGGACAGCAATAAAAATCAAATGAATGTGTTGCTGAATATTTAATTGTACTGTGGGGTCCTTGCAGTGGTGGGATTCAAATTTTTTACTAACGGTTCTGTGGGCATGGCTTGGTGAGTGTGGCCTGGTAGGCATGGCTTGGTGGGCAAGGTAGGGGAAGGATACTATAAAATCTCCATTCCCACCCCACTCCAGGGGAAGGATACTATAAAATCTCCATTCTCTCCCCACTCCAGGGGAAGGATACTGTAAAATCTCCATTCTCTCCCCACCCCACTAACCTGCTTTCCAGCTCCGTTCTCCTGGGCAGGGCAACAAAAGAAGACCCAGCCAATGAGCTGGGACTTGGGAGGCAGAGAATAGAGGGGGGCAGGGCCAGTCAGAGGTGGTATTCCAAAGTACTCAAAATTTCCACTCCTGGTTCTTCGAACTACTCAAAATTTCCGCTACCAGTTCTCCAGAACTGGTCAGAACCTGCTGAATACCACCTCTGGGTCCTTGTTTTCTGAACTTGGTTGTTTTTATGCAGATGTTTACTGATGTTTCAGTTCTTTAATGAATTAGGTAACAAGAGTGCTTATAGGGAGAAAAGGTTTGCTATTTTTTTTATAGACATTTTATATACATGATGTTACTAAGTAACATCAGCTGTGCTAATAGGGAGATGGGATTGTTCTAATTTTATAAGCATATGTATATAAAATGAGACCAAGCCCCACTCCCTGTTAGCACTGCTGATGTTACTTAGTTTGATAATGAAACCTCTACATGAAAACATCCAAGGACCCCGTCAACCCTGACTCCAAATATTGTCTTCTAATTGTGCTATAATATTGGAAACAATTTGATTAGAGGGGGGAGGGGGCACTCAAAAATCATTGGGCAGCAATAGCACAGTGGGTGCTGTTTCTGAAACCAACACATCCCTCAGAAAATCCAAGCCATCTTTCTGTTTATCATTCACCTTATTGACCTCAATGATTTACAACTGTGCTGTCAAAGAGCCTGCATTTCTTATAATGACTTAGTCCAGCCATTCAGAAGTCATTGTCCTGATATGACAAGGGAATAAGGTCACAGAAGGGTCAAACTGATTCACAAAAGAAAGAAAGAAAGAAAGAAAGAAAGAAAGAAAGAAAGAAAGAAAGAAAGAAAGAAAGAAAGAAAGAAAGAAAGAAAGAAAGAAAGAAAGAAAGAAAGATGGGCTATGTTCTATATGACTGGAAACATCTCCCATAATTTTGGCACATGATCTGTCTTTTGGATGTGTTTGGTTGATGATTTTAGTTTTCTCTGGTTGTTTAATGATCCAATTAATCCTGTCTCTTTTTTCAGCACAATTTCATTCTGAGTTACATGGGTACATAAGTTATTCATTTATTTAAAGAATGTATATGTCATCTGCTCCTTAATGGTGCTATGTGGCATATAAGATACTATAAAAACATAATTAATGCCCATTTAAAAATGTAATGATCAAAACACACAAATGCTCAAATGCTGGCATTTTAAAGCCTTGGGAATGTAAACAAATATTGAGAGCCTTGTTATATTACAATTGCAATGACCATTTAATCTGTGATATGAATCTTGCCAAGGAGAAAACTGAATTCATTAATATAACTGTTGTGTCCGGAAAGAAGCTCCGAGGCGGTGTCTGTCATTCAAAACTGTTTATTCAACATCGCGAACCGAACAACCCA
>BHEV01034727.1:0-40648 GCA_004319985.1 Emydocephalus ijimae | reverse complement strand
CACCCCACTAACCTGCTTTCCAGCTCTGTTCTCCTGTGCAGGGCAACCAAAGAAGACCCAGCCGATCAGCTGGGACTCGGGTGGCTGAGAATAGATTGGGACGGGGCCAATCAGAGGTGGGATTTGCCGGCTCTCCAAACTACTCAAAGTTTCCGCTCCCCGTTCTCCAGAACCAATCAGAACCTGTTGAATACCACCTCTGCTAACAGTATCTAGTGACTTCCTAGCCATGGTTAATCACATTCACCCCCTTTGAGTAACAGGTGGTATTCCAAACTACTCAAAATTTCCTCTCCCGGTTCTCCAGAACTGGTCAGAACCTGCTGAATACCAACTCTGGATAGAGACATTGACAAAGTATTGGTTGATCTTCAGCATTGATGAGACCACAGTTGGAATACTGCATCCGGTTCTGGTCACCATAACACAAAAGAGATGGTGAGACCCCCTAGAAACAGGACAGCGAAGAACAACTGAGATAATTACAAGGCTAATAAACCATATGATGGATGGTTGCATAAACTGGGTATGCCTAATCTAATGAAGAGAAAGACTAGGGGCAGACATGATAGCAGTCTTCCAATATTTGAGGGGCCGCCACAGGGAAGAGGGGTCGATTCGTTCTCCATATCACCTAAAGGCAGGACAAAAAGTAACAGATGGAAGCTAATCAAAGAGAGATTCAAGCTAGAATTAAAGAAGAAATGTTCCATTCATTGGAATGGCTTGCCTCCAGAAGCTGTGGGTGCTCCATCACTGGAAATTTCCAAACATAGATATATTTGTCCAGAATGGTATAAGGCAGTGATGGCAAACCTTTTTGGCACCAGCTGCCCCAACTTGGACGTGTGCACGTCTGCATGCACCGGAGTGCCAGAAACCGAAGACCAGCTGGTGGGGTGCAGGCACACACCAGAAACCAGAAGAGCAGGGCTGGGATTCAAATTTTTTAACAACTGGTTCTGTGGGGGTGGCTTAGGTGGTGGGCGTGGCTTAGGTGGTCATGTGACTGGGTGGACGTGGCTTGGTGGTCCTGTTATTGGCTGGGCGTGGCCAACTCAGTATCACTCACATCGAGGCATGCATCTTCTTCCCTGGCCTCTCATGACTGTGGGGATTCTGCAACAGTCGTAAGTGTGAAAAAGGGTCATAAGTCACTTTTTTCAGTGCCATTGTAACTTTGAATGGTCACTCCACACAAGCAAAGTACCAGCAAAGGAGGGGGAAAATAACTCCAGAGAGGTTCCTGAGACAGGAAGTCCAGTCCTGCCAAGAATGTAATAAGGGTTAACGGAGAGGCAGTTTCTGTAAGCAACACCAGAATGTTTCCTTCCTGCCTTCCTTACAGGATTAGGCCAGTATTTTCTTCTAACAACCGATTCTCCGAACTGCTTAGAATGTTAACAACTGGTTCTAGAGAATAGGTGCGAACTGGTATCATCCCACCCCTGCAGAAGAGCACCTGGCGACGGCACCTGTCCCCACAGAGAGGGCTCTGTCTGCCACCTCTGGCATGCGTGCCATAGGTTTGCCATCATGGGTATAGAGTCTCCTGCTTGAGGAAGGGTTGGACTAGAAGACCTCCAAGGTCCCTTACAACTCTATTATTTTATGTTCTGATTTTGAAGGTAGAAACAAACACAAACCCTGGAGTTTTCCCTTTAAAAAAATGCTGAAAGGAAGGAAGAGAAGTCTAATAGGGATTTCTTGGGGTAAAGGGAAACAATTTTATCTCTTAGCAGGTTCAATCTTCATTTTGAAAATAGTTTTTCTGCTGGGCAATGTATGGAATTGTCAAGAACATGGAATAACGATTTCAGGGGGAAAGTTTGTTATGAACAGTGCCACATGTAATGTTAGCTAACAGTAAGAGAAGCATGTTCTGCATATCTACAAGAAATATTTACTGTAATATTACCAATCTAGCAGTGTAACTTGGGGCTACTCCACCTAAACGATTTATAGATTTCTAGCAAGAAACATTTTTCACAGGAATGCCTGATCCCTGGAATTTTAATCTTCAGCCCTGCATCTATCCAGCACTAATAGAGTTGTCATAAAACCAGATTCACAGACGCACCAAACAATTGGTAGAACAAAAAAACAGCTACGCTCTAGTAACACACTGCATGTTCAATGGTACTGCGTGCACCTGGCACATTATGCACACCCATCAGATATAGTAGTTTTATTTGCAGCCTATTCTTACTTCCTACCTGTATATGCAAAAAGGGAAAATCTATATAATATGCTTTTATGCGTTATGCCTCAACCTACAACCAAAATTGAAATCAGAATTTTCACGGCTAAGCAATGTAGGTTGTTAATGGGAGTCACATCCAATTACTATCTTTTCCACAGTAAATCGCTGTTGGTGAAAAAGGTAGTAAAATTGGATGTGACTCCACTAACAACTTACTTTGCTTAGCTATAAAAATTAAGTGAATCACTGTGGTTGTTAAGTGAAGCACATAGTCATTAAGCAAATCTGGATCCCTTCCCCCACTGGCTCTGCTTAACAGAAGTTAACTGTGAGAGTTGCAAATGAAAAATAAATGATCCTGGGATCTTGCAACCAACAAAACCTAATTGTGTTTGCCAAACACTTAAATTTTGATCACATGACCCCAGGATACTGCAAGTCATAAATATGAACCAGTTGTCAAGCATCCAAATTTTGATCATGTGACCATGAGGATGCTGAAACAGTCCTAAGTGTGAAAAACAGTGATAAGTCACTTTTTTTCAGTGCTGTTGTAACTTCAAACGGTCATTAAATGAATGGTTGTAAATCAAGAACTACCTGGTAACTGTCAACTAAAAAGATACTCTTTTGGTCTTTTTAGCTGCCAGAAAAAAGGGAGTGGGGGAAAACAAGACATTCTTGAAATGCCTAGATAATCACCCTGGCAGTCCAAAGTTGTCCGAGCGAGCGTAAGAATGTTGTTGGAGAGCATGATGGATGACTCTTGGAGATGGATGTGTCCCATGGGAGAAGTCACATGGGGGGGGGAAGAGACCAGGATCAAGGGGGAAATGTATGAAGTGATTTAGTATCAGCTGCACTCAGCCATGCGCCAACATGGCAACTTCTAATAAGCCAATTTACTTTTCTCTGAGATGCGGCTAGAGACTTGACTTTTGAATGAGGCTGGATTTGTTGGAGCCCTGACAACAACTCTATAAAGCAGGGCAGGGGTGGGCTGCTACGGGTTTACCCGGGTTCGGGAGGACCTGTTGTTAACGTTATGGCTGGTTTGGCGAACCGCCAAATCCCACCCCTAGCTGACCCCGCCCCATTTGGCCTCCCCCAGGCATCTCCATGCGGCCCGTTTTGGATGCAAAGTAAGTGCAGGGCCCATGCGAAGGCTCAGGGAAGGCGAAAAATGGGCCTCCTGGAAGTTCCGGAAGTCCAAAAACAGGCCCATTTCCAGCCTCCAGAGGGCCTCCTGAACCCAGGCGAGTCTGTTTTCACCATCCCAGAGGCTTAAGGAAAGACTCCAGAGTCTGAGGAAGGAGAAAAATGAGCCTCTCAGAAGTTCCGGGAGGCCAAAAATGGGCCTATTTCCGGCCTCCGGGGGAGGCTGTTTTCGCCCTTCCAGAGGCTCTAGGAAAGCCTCCAGAGTCTAAGGAGGCAAAAACGCCCCCCCCTCCCCACCATGGTGCAGGAGGCCGACTAGGTAGAGAATAGGTAGAGAACCTATTGCTGAAATTTTTGAAGCCCACCCCTGAAGCAGGGGTGTCAAACTCAAGGCCTGTGGGCCGGTTCCAGTCCATGGGGTTCTTAAATCTAGCACCCGGGGCCGTCCTGGAAATATCAAAGGACCTGCTTGTGATGCTTCTACCCACCAAAATGAGCTGGGGGGGCTGTTTTTGGCCTTCACGGCCTCCAAAAAACGAGCTGCCCAGAGGTCCCCCCAGCTGGGTGCAGAACTGCAATCCCGATCTGGCCCTCGAAAAAAATCTAGTTTGACACCCCTGCTATAACAAAATGATCATCTACTAAGAAGATTGTTATGTGAACAACCCAAACCTTGATATTCCACAGCCACAAGCCATAGCATCCCTTCCTGGCTAGATTGGACAGTTTCCACCTGGAATAAAAAGGCCCTACATGTAAAGAACATCCCAATCATATTAAGATATTTCTGTGAATCTGCAATCTGGTTCTGGGTTTTTTTGTGTGTGTGTAGTAGGCACAGCTAGTACCCATTATAAATTCTTGCTTCCCTAATTAAGGTGGAAACATGTTGATATTATGATGTTGTGAAAAATCTCCAACATGGAACGTTAACAAAAGCCGAAATCAGAAGCACTTGGCTAACTGGGCAGCTTGCTTTGAATTTCTTAGGGAAAGAATTGTGGCTTTTAAATGCACGTGAAAGGAATCAGATTCTTCAGCGGTGTCTGATTGCAACAATTAGTTTCTTTGCAATGGTAATTCACAACTGGTTCCTTTTCCCTTCCCACCCACTGCCAGGAGAGAAAGCATTCAGTTTAATTTTAAAAACACAGTACATCTTGGCTGAAAAACGCTTTATTCCACTAAAACATTGCTACTTTATCTGTCCTTTTTAAGCAACCGAATTTATTTATTTTTTTGCTATTTGCAACCAAATGTCAGTGAGACCCAAGGGCCCAATCTTAGGGCCTCCCAGTAGGTAAGAATTTGTGGCAATATGGCATGCTTCTTTCTGATCTTGCTAATTCTGAATACAGCTAATCCTCGACTTATACTGACAATTCATTTAGTGACCATTCAAAGTTACAACAGCACTGAAGAAAGTGACTTATGACCATTTCTCACACTTATGACTCTTGCAGCATTCCCATGGTCATGTAGAAAATTGGCACCCACCCCGCCCAGAAGAGTGAAATGTTTTAGAAAATATTAAAAAGGCAGAATATTGTATTTCCCCAAAACGAGAAATGGAAATATTAAGGGAGGCAGAAACTCAGCTCCAGCATATCCAGCACATATTTGGGTGCCCATTAAGAAGGACTGGGCCAGCCTTTCTACAAGACAAAAGACCTTCAGCTCCAGGGTGATGGGATTAAGACATGACCTTCAAGGACATAATAGGATTAAGGACTACTAGCAGCAGAGCTCACTGCATTGCAAAACCTCCTAAGGACTGTTGAGAGAAATGTCCTTCTGGGTTCAGTTCCAAGTGGGGAAAAAGACACTGGAAACATGGAGGCTGCTTGGAAGGTTTAATGGTGGACAGGACCACATGGCTTGGAGCTCCAAAAAAGGATGATCACATGCTTCAAGGTGAGAAGAGATCAAGAAAAAAAGGCTTGAGGTGCTGAGAGTGTCTGGGTTTTATACCCTCTGATGGGATTTGAATTGGAGCTTGTATTCTAATTCAGGGGTCTCCAACCACCGGGCCCCAGACCGGGACCGGTCCGTGGATCATTTTGTACCGGGCCTCCTACTTTGCTTGGGCACCGCCATCTTGTTTCGACGGCGCTTGAGAAAGTGCTTCCGGGTGAGCTTGTCGGTCATCGGTTGGATGGAAAGCGGCGTTTGGGTGCTGAAGGAATCCTTGCGCCTTAGTTTCATCGAAGAGGGGGGGGCGGCTTCGAACGAAGAGCCGTCCCGATGGCGGTGGAGTCTCGCGTTACTCAGGAGGAGATTAAGAAAGAGCCCGAAAAGCCCATCGACCGCGAGAAGGTACAAAGGAGGAGTTGAAGGTGGCGGGGAAAAGCGGGGGGCGGCTGGCTGACCGGTCGCTCGGCTCGCCTTGCCTTGGTTGTGCGTGCTGATGCCGGTACCGGTCCGTGGATCATTTTGTGATGCTGGTACCGGTCCGTGGTACAAAAAAGCTTGGGGGCCACTGTTCTAATTGACTGACAGACTCCCAGGGGCAACTCTGTAGGCTGTCTTGAGTTCCAGGCTTGGTCTAGCCTTGCTGGGTGATTTATGCCCTTAAAAGGGCTTTTGGAAATTGCTATAGCTTTATCTGGAGTTCCTTGTTATGTAAAATATTCTGGTCCAGGCCTTAATGGCCCACCCATTAACAAAGGTAGGGGTGAGATTCTGCTTCTGAGGTGAGTTTCTGCTTCTTGAGTTTCTACTCTTTTTAGGGAAAATATTCCGCCTTTTTAATATTTCCTAGGCTATTTCAATTTTCTAGGAGGGGGTGGGTGCTAACTTCCTACAGGACATTACATCAGCCCAGGCTTCAACCAAACCTATCTCAGACAAAGTCTTATGATTTGCACATGACCCCTACAGCAGCCAATAGAATACATTTCTTGCACAGGAACAGGAAGCTAAAGGGCAAGGCCCAACAAAGGATATAAATAACCCTCATTTCTCCACTCCATGTGTTCAGCTGCTCAGGACGTCAAACCCACCCCACTCCTAGAAAATTGAAATATACTAGGAAATATTTAAAAGGCAGTATATTTCCCCTAAAAAGAGTAGAAACTTAGAAGCAGAAACTCACCACCACCACCCTTTGCTCATGGGCCATTACTCTGGCCTAGGCCAGCCTATTTTACAAAACAAAGATCTCCAGGTAGAGCTATAGGAATTGCCCAAAGCCCTTTCATTACAACATCCAGCGAGGCTCAACCAAGCCTGGAACTCAGGACAGCCTATAGAGTTGCCTCTGCATGTCCCCATGGGAGTCCGACAACCAATCAGAATACAAGCTCAAATTCAAATCCCAACAGAGGGTATAAAACCAAGGCACACTCAGCATCTCAGCCCTTCCTTCTTTGGAGCTCCAAGCCAAGTGGTCCTGTCCACCATTAAACCATCTTTCCAAACAGCCTCCATGTTTCCAGTTTCTTTTTCCCCACTTGGAACTGAACTCAGAAGGATAATTCTTCCAACAATGGATTTAACCAATCTGGAGGCTGAGCGCCATAATATGCATTCACCTTGGAGCAAAGGCTTCCCTGTCAGTGGGCCAAGAGAAGTAAGCAGGTCTGGGAAAACTGAGCAATGGATGGCTTAAAACAAATTGTACAGAAAGAGAGATTTATGAGAAGGGCAAGGAGGTGAGCAAACGAAACACCAAGAGTTTACAAAATAATGCAATTTTATCAGGCCACGTTGACCAAGGCACAGAATGCCCTAGGCTTTGAAGAGTGACATGACAGCATGGAATCATTTAAACAAACTACAAAGGAAAATCAGAAGTTCCCCAAACTCCTGCAGCAGCTTTCCTGAAATTCGGAAATCGCAAACAGGTGCCCTTTGATGAGCCAGCCTGGCTGAAGGCAATAAGAACTGCCTTTCAGCACATTTTGTGGGCATCAGATTCAGGAAGGCTGTTCTAGAGAATTAGGGCAGCTTTTAAGAGAAGAGTAGAAGCAGCAATTATCTAAGCACAAATTAATTTAAATGTGGCCTCAAACTGCTGTTTGCTGCCTGAACATGCAATCATAATAAATCAATTTCATTACACACTGATTTGGTTGTTTTGTTTGCCTCTTAAGTTATACTTAATGAGTTTGTGTTAGCTTTTTTAGCTCTGAATCTGAGGTACAAAACCCCATGTGTCTGTTCATTCAGCCGTCTCAGGAGGACAGGATTGCACCATACAATTCAAGCCACACATCACGGATGAGGAAATGACCCTTTATGATTTGTGGACTTCAACTCCCAGAATTCCTGAGCCCACACATAAGGAAATAGAGTGAATGCTGAACAAGGGCTGAAATCCAAAGCATTGTTTTCAGGCTCAAATAAGGAACCAGTTTAATTAGACTGTCCATATTAATTTTGTTTGGAAAACCTGTTCTGACCCATCTCCCCAAACATGACAAACCCTCTGAAGTTAAATCAATGATTCCTTTATTAGGATTGCTGGCAGCCCAGGCAAAAAGTTTCTTACTCACCGCAGGCTAACAAGTCTGTCCAGCAGGGAGATGAACAGTTGGGTGCCACACCCACACCTATTCATCTCCGCCCCCTGCCTTTTATCCCCAGAGCTAGGGTGGGGCTTTGCTAGCAGCATTGGGTCTTCCGTCCCAAGGACCGGCCCAGAGATTTCCACTGCTCTCCTCTCCTCTGCATTCTGCATATCTGCGTGTCAGGCACTGGACCCAGCTGTTCCTCCTCTTCCTCATCAGCCACTTCCAGACCTGGGGGCTGTTGACTCTCCATTTGAGGGCTGACGGATGGCCTAGGCTCCACCTCTGTCTCTCTCTCTCTCTCTTTCTCTCTCTGCCAGCTCCATTCCCTTTTTCCCCCTGGAGCTCTCAGGTTGCCTTGATGCTGACCCCGACTGCCATGCATCCTCCTCCTCATCTAATTTGGCTGCTGGAGGGGCCAGTGGCCGACAGAAATAGGATAGGAAGAATAGGGATGCTTTTGAACATTGGTCTTGGAGAATATGGTGGATGGCCAAGAAAACTTACCATGATTTGTCAGGACAAATCAAACCAGTGTTCTCACTCAAAGTACAAATGACCAGATTCAAATTGTCCTATTTTCGCTATAAGATGTGAAGATCCTACTTTTGGGGGGAAAAGGTTCTAATGATGGGAAAGGTGGAAGGAAATTGAAGAAAAGGATGACCAGCACTGAGGTGGATGAATCCAATTATAATGGTGTGGGCTACACCATTGGAACACCTGAAAGGACCAGGCTAATCTAACTCTATGGTTGCTAGGAGTCAAAAATGATTTGATGGTCCCTAATCAACCAAGTGAAGGGACATGGTGACCTAGTGGCTAAGACGCTAAGCATGTTGATCAGAAAGGTTGGCAGTTCGATGGTTCCCTAGCGCCATGTAACGGAGTGACCTCCGGTTGCTTGTCCCAACTTCTGCCAACTTAGCCATTCGAAAGCATGTAAAAAAGTAAGTAGAAAAATAGAGACCCCTTTGGTGGGAAGGTCACAGCGTTCTGTGCCTCTTTGGCGTTTAGTCATGCCGGCCACATGACCATGGAGATGTCTTTGGACAGCGCTGGCTCTTTGGCTTTGTAACGGAGATGTGCACCGCTCCCGAGAGCCAGAAACAACTAGCACGTATGTGTGAGGTGAACCTTTACCTTAATCACCCAGGTAAGGTTTCAATTATCCCACCAGTTTGTTTCCAATACTCTGCTAAACTTATCTTATTACTAGCTCAGCAACTTTCTTTAGTAAATTAGGTAAACGCAGTAGGTAAAATAACATGTTAATATCAGCCATGCCTTTGACAAAGTACTCCACGACATTCTGATTAACCAGACAGTTTGGAGTGGTTTGAAATGAGTGGCAATTAAAGGGATATATAATTGGCTTGAAAATCATACTCAAAGGGCATTCATCAATGAGTCTCATCAGATTGGAAGGAAGTATGAAAGGAAAGTGTTCCAAGATTCACTCCTGAGATTTGCACACTTTCTTTAATGACTTGGAAGGAGAGGTGAAAAGAATACTTAATCCAATATACCGAGGACACAAAATTGGGCGAGAGACCGAGCAATTTAATATATCTTGAGTGGTTATAAAAACAGGTTGGAAGCAATGGAAGGAAATTTCACACAGGCAAAAACTTTCCCACTTTGAAAACAGAAATGAAATGAACCAGAACAAAATATAGGATTATAGGGCTTGTGAAGAAAAAGAGAGAGAGAAAGCTTTAAAGGAATTCAAAGTGACCTTGACTAATGTATCTTTTCTTTTATGTATACTAAGAGTATTTACACCCAAGACAAATCCCTTGTGTGTCCAATCACATCTGGCCAATAAAAAATTCTATTCTATTCTATTCTATTGCTGTGTGAGAGAACCATTAAAGAGATCTGGAAAAGATCTGGAAATTACATGTTCATGGCAAGTATAGGTTGTCCTCAACTTATGACCACAAAAGAGCCCAACATTTCTGCTGCTAAGCGAGGCCTTTGTTATGTGAGTTTGCCCCCATTTTATGACATTTCTTGCCACAGTTGTTAAGTGAATCACTGTGGTGGTTGTAAGAAAAGTTGTAAAGTGAATCTGCCTTCCAGATGGTCTTTGCTTGTATGAAGGTGATCATACGACCCCGTGATAAATATTTATTTATTGATTGATTTCATTTGTCAAGCATGTATAAGAAAACAAGTATACATATGAACAGAATATGCAGTATAAACATATAAGCAGGAATGGGATCCGACCGGTGTAACTGGTAGCAGAAACTTTGAGTAGTTCGGAGAACCAGCAAATCCCACCTCTGACTGGCCCTGCCAACCCCACGCCCCATCTCTTCTCTGCCTCCCGAGTCCCAGCTGATTGGCTGGGTCTTCTTTGCATAGGAGAACAGAGCTGGAAAGTAGGTTAGTGGGGTGGGGAGGAAATGGGGATTTTGCAGTATCCTTTCCCTGCCACACCCACAAAGCCACGCCCAAAGAACTGGTAGTAAAAAATTCTGGATCTCACCACTGGTTGCGATGTCCCAGTCATGTGATCATCATCTTATAACCTTCTCAGCCAGCTTCTGACAAGGAGTCAATGGGGCAAGCCAGATTCACTTAATGACTGCGTAATTCACTTAACAGCTACAGTGATTCACTCAACAACCGTGACCAAAAATGTCATAGAATTAGGCATGATTCACCTAACAACTTCCTGGAAACAGAAATTTTAGCCCCAATTGTGGTCGTAAGTCATGGCACTGAAAAAAGTGAGTTATCACTAGTCCTCTCACAACCATCACAGCATTCCCCATGGTCTTGTTGTTGGAAGAAATATCCATTTGGTTTAGTTCCAAGCCAGGAGAAAGGCACTGGAGACCAAATGGAGGTTGGAGGCTGATGGAAAAAGAGGGTCCATTTATTGATGAGCAGAACCACCTGGGATATGGTTCTGGTGCTGCTGACCACATGGAGTTGAGAATGAGGGGTTTTTATACCTTCTCTTGAGCTTTGCACTTGAGCTTCCTGTTCCTGTGCAAGAACATGTATTCTATTGGCTGTTGTAGGGGTTATGTAGGGGTCATAGCTGACTCTGTAGGTTGCCTGAGCTCCGCTCCAAGGTTTGTTGAAGTTTGCTGCTGAGATGGTGCAATGAAGGAGCTCGTGTTCTGAAAAGGTGTTGGGCAATTCCTATTAGAGCCGTGATGGCACAGTGGTTAGAGTGCAGTATTGCAGGCTACTTCTGCTGACTGCCGGCTGCCTGCAATTTGGCAGTTCGAATCTCATCAGGCTCAAGGTTGACTCAGGCAGTCTTCCATCCTTCCAAGGTGGGTAAAATGAGGACCCAGATTGTTGGAGGAAATAGGCTGATTCCGCAAACCACTTAGAGAGGGCTGTAAAGCGCTGCAAAGTGGTATATAAGTCTAAGTGCTATTGCTCTGGCTTAATGGCTTTGTCCTGGTTTGGATCTTGATTGAGGGCTTTCTGCCTGTGAATAGAGCTACCTAGATACTTGGCTTCTTTCAATAAGCTCTTTATCTTTCAAGTGCTGGCATCCGCTGGGGGCTATCAAGGAAGGTGGGGGTTGCTTTCTTTCTGGAAAAACATGTTTCTCCTTTTGGGAAATATCATATTCTTCCTCTTTAAATATTTCCTAAAATACTTCATTTTTCTAGGAGAGGGTTTGGGTGTTAACTTTCTACAATGTGATCAAAATTTGGGTGCTAACATGTACTTATAACAGTTGTACTGTCCCACAGTCATGTGATCACCAATTGAGATTTTCCAAGATGGCATATTGCAAGCAAAGTCAATGGGGGAAAGCCAGGAGTGGGCTGCTACAAGTTCTCCTGGGTTCAGGAGGCCTGTTGCTAATGTTATGGCCACCAAATCCCACACCTAGCTGGCCCTGCCCTTCCCGCCACTTCCAGCAGTCTCCACATGACCCGTTTTGGATGCAAGGTAAGTGCAGGATCTGTGTGGAGGTTTGGGGGGGGGGAAACAGGCCTCCCGGAAGTCCAAAACCGGGCCCATTTCCTGCCTCCGGGGGGACTCCGAAACCCGGGAGAGGCCATTTTCACCCTCCCAGAGGCGTCCGGAGCCTGGGGAAGGTGAAAACGCCCCCCCCACCCATGGTACAGGAGGTCAACTAGGCCACGCCCACCATGGCCACGCCCACCCAGCAACCGGGCGGAGAACTTATTGCTGAAATTTTTGAAGCCCACCCCCGGGGAAGCCAGTTTCGCTGAATGACTGCATGATACACATAACAACTGCAGCGATTCTCTTAGCCGTGGCCGTAAAAGATCCTAAATTTGGTTGTGAGCACCTTGCTTAACAACGGAAATTCTGCTCCCGACTGTGGTCATAAATTGAGGGTTACCTGTAGGCGAATTATTTCCAACATGGGGAGAATGACCTGTGCCCTATTCATCTAGGAACTGTTCAAGAAGGAGGCAAGTTGGTGGGGGGAAGAAGAAGGGGATGGACAATGCAAATTCAGCCCCACAATTTTCGACAAAGATTTGAACCCACATTTTTAAAGCTAAGCACTGAAAGTTCTTTTCTTGAAATACTTCTTAATATTTTTCACTTTCAGGATCTTTTTTTTTTTTTAAAGACTCAAGTGCTTTCTGTCCCTTTGATTAACAAACATTCCCACTGTTGTTTGGAAGAAAACAAAACAAGCGTAACTGACATCCCTTTCTGCTTTGAACTTCTTCCAATAACTTGCTATTAAGAAATAATTAGCTTTCCCAGAGTTTCTCTGGAACAGAGCAACCTAGAAAAACCCTAGCTAATCCACCTACGGCTATCCATGGCGAACGTCACACAAATAGAATTTGCTTAGAGAAGTAAGAATACATTTCCTTCTTTGCACAATTCAACAACCCACAAGGTGTGGAGACATCCAAACATGAGGTCAACCATAAGGCAATTAACTAGGGAATCTCCGTGCATTTTGTGTGGGTTTTATCACATCCCACAGAGGCAGCAATCTCTGATGAGTAGCCGGTTCCCCTCACAAAATAAGGACAAGTAACAAAATCAGAGACAAACTTGGTTGCCAAATAATTGCCACTTAGTGAAGGTTTTTTTTTTTTAAATTAGGCACTTGTTCATGCATTCTGATGGGCTATACTGGTAGTCCTTGACTTACAGCACAGTTCGAAGTTACAACGGCACTGAAAAAAGTCACTTATGGCCAGTTTTTCACTTACGACCATTGCACCATTCTCATGGTCACGTGATTCAGACGCTTGTCAACTGACTCATATTTATGATGGTTGCAGTGTCCCGGGGTTATGCGATCCGCTTTTTGTGGCCCTCCTGACCATAAAAGTCAATGGGGAAGCCGGATTCACTTAACAACCATGTTACTGACTTAATGACTGCAGTGATTCACTTAACAGCTGCGGCAGTGGTGGGATTCAAAAAATTTTACTGGTTCTGTGGGCGTGGCTTGGTGGACGTGGCAGAAGGATACTGCAAAATCTCCATTCCCACCACACTCCAAGGGAAGGATGCTGCAAAATCCCCATTCGCTCCCCACCCCATTAACCTGCTTTCCAGTTCTGTACTCCTGTGCAGGGCAACCAAAGAAGACCCAGCCAATCAGCCAGTCAGAGATGGTATTTGCCAGTTCTCCAAACTACTCAAAATCTCCGCTACCGGTTCTCCAGAACTGGTCAGAACCTGCTGAATACCACCTCTGGGTTGTGGCAAATGAAATAGGGCAAAACTCATTTTACAAATGTCTCACTTAGCAACATGGGCTTAATTGTGGTTGCATGTTAAGGATTTCCTGTAGTTTGCTTAAATTATATTTTGCAGAATAAAACAGGGTTTTCTGGGTACACAAAATTATCCTAATCTGTAGTTTACAAAACACTAAGGGCTAGATTCATATATTGCAGCAAACCTAAAGCTGACTCAATCTCATTGGGAGGGCGAATCCAATCTACTTCTCCTGGATTAAGAGATTCCTGATTGAGATCCCCGTGCATCAGCTGTCAGTGCAAGAATGTCTCCACTGTGGCTCATTACTGCTTTGCAAATGACAATTATTTAGATGCAATTATCACTGGGCAGATCCGCACTTCCAGCTTAGCACAGCATGAGACACCTCCCATTTCTGGAGGTCAAGAACATAAGTCATCGGTAACATATGCACAGCCAGCAAATAATACAATGGGCACTTGTGCTTTGGGGTTATACACATCAAAACTTGCCCTTTGAATCTTGTATTAGCTCACCTCTATACTGTTCAACTTGTTGCACTTCCGTTCCTTGTAAACAAACCTATCACTCTAAATGTTTACTAAGTTTACATTATGGAGCATGACCATAATTACAATAATTGTTGCTGTTTGGAAAAATTGCCTAGCAATGGTGTTTTATAATCAGTAAAATTGACAGTAATTCTGCCGTTTTCTTTTTTCTAGTCCTAATGGTAAGAAAACTGGCAAAACTTCATGAACAGATGGCTTCTCTTTTTTGTTTTATAGGATCTACTAGGGAAGATGATATATGGGCTTTTTTTTAAACCAGGTGAAACTGACCAGTATCCTTTCAGTTTCCTTTTAAAATTCAGGACTGTGGAAAAATTTTAAAACGATACTCCTTTCATCTTTTTTTCTTTTCTTTGTTCTTTTCTCTTTCCTTCTTTCTTTCCTCACTTCTTTTCTTCCCTCCCATCCCTCTTCTGTCCCTCCGTTCTATCCTTCCTTCTTCTTCCTCCTTCCCATCCTTTCTCTCCCCCTTACTTGGTCCTTCCCTTCCATCCTTTCTTTCTTTCTTTCCTCCCTCCCTTCTTTGCTCTTTCCTTCCTTCTATCTTCCATCCTCCTTTCCTTCCTCTTTCATTCTTTCTCTCTCCCTCTCTTTCTCTCTCTCTCTCCTTCCCCCTCCCTCCATCTCTCTCTTTCTCTCTTTCCAAGTAGAAAGATAAATCCCACCAATCAGAGTCTATGGTAAACATAACTTGGACAGAACTTCAAGCCATTTTGGTGGCCAAAAAAGAGAGAGAAAAGTGTGAAATCTGGAAAGGTTTCCTTAATAAGCCAGTTTCATTTCCAGCTACTTTCCAAGTAGCTAAAAACCACAGTGCTGAAAAGCCCACTGTTTGCATTACCTATATTTCATTTTTCTAATTTCTTCCTAACAATTTAATCAAGCATTTCTCCTTGACAAGACCAGGCGTTGAACTCTGAACCCAACAGACCTATACCCCATTTATCTGATCAAATGGATGTATTTCACAAAAAGTTACTTGTATGTTAATTCAGGAGTCCCCAATGTTTGAGGTCCAATTGCTACGTTTGGGATTTTTAGAGCCCATAAGGAGGACTTGGCCCAAATGGCATTCTGTAGGAGAAGAACTAGTGGGTGGAGTTAAGCACATCATAAGCTTAGAATCCATCCCCATACGTTGCCGCAAACAATCTTAAGTCCAATTCTTCTTGAATCCCATTGACCCTTATCTGGTGCCAATTTAGTACAGGTTCAAATTTACAATCACTTATTTAATGACCATTCAAAGTTACACAGCACTGAAAAAAGTGACTTATGACCGTTTTCACACTGACAATTGTCACAATATCTCTATGGCCACATGATCAAAATTCAGATGCTTGGCAACTGACTCATATTTATGGCGGTTCCAGAGTCATGTGATCCCTTTTTGTGACCTCCTAAGAACCAAAGGAAATGAGGAAGCCAGATTCACTTAACAACTGTGTTACTAATTCAACAACTGCAGTGATTTACTTAACAATTAAGGCAAGAAAGATCATAACATTGGGTGTAACTCATTAAAAAACCACAGGTAATCCCTCAAAGTATGACCACAAATGAATCCAATATTTCTGTTGTTAAATGAGACATTTGTTGTGAGTTTTGCTCTGTTTTATGACCTTTCTTGCCACAGCTATTAAGTGAATCAATGCAGCGGATAAGTTAGTAACCCGGTTGTTAAGTGAATCTGGCTTCCCCACTGACTTTGCTTGTCTGAAGATCGCAAAAGGGGATCAACTGACCCTGGGACACAGCAACGGCTGCAAGTATGAGTCAGTTGCCAACCATCTGAATTTTGATCTGTTGGAAGAATTATCCTTCTGGGTTCAGTTCCAAGTGGGGAAAAAGACACTGGAAACATCATAGGATCCTGGGGATGCTGCTAAGGTTGTAACTGTGAAAAATTGTCATAAGTCCCCTTTTTCAGGGCTGTTGTGACTTTGGTCACTAAATGATCCGCTGTAAGTCGAGGACTACTTGTACCATGCTTAACAATGGAAACTGTGGTCGTAAACCGGGGACTTTCTATACAGAGAAGCATCTCCTGCCCAAGGATCAGGAATGAGATATAGGAACACTTCCTTTCCGGCTTAATTGGATTTCTGCGGAAGTGTTTTTCCCATGGATTTCATGGAAACTAAGTCTGCCTCAACCAGCGTCTGATTTGTAGCAGCTCCAAAGAGAAAAATAAGGTCGCAAAATGAATGAGATGCCAAAGCAAACACTTCAGGAAGCAACCCTAGGAAGATTGACAGTCTGGCTTTCCAGTTTCTTGCAGCTTATAAATGTGGCTTAGACACTGCAGCATAAGAATGAGTAAAATTGGGGCTTAACGTTTAAAAACAGGTAGAGACAATGCTGAAATGCAACACTGCTCCGCTGAAAGTTATAAATGTATTATTATGTGTCTAATGGTACGGCAGCAGTTAAAAGACTGAGTGGTGAGCTTGAAATCATAGCTCAGCCCTGAAATCACCCCGTTGCCTTAAGGCAAGACCCTTCATCCAGGCCTAAAGGACTGCCAGCTTTCTCTTAGATACCAAGATAGCTTAGAGATACGTCAGGTACAAAATCAAACTCAAGGGATTCACAATATTATCTCAGCTAAACAGTGTTATGCCATCGGGTCCCAGGTCTGAAAGTAAAATTCATCTACTGATTATGAAGTAAATTGGCACTTCAAGGCATCATTTAAAATTCACGCAACTGGGGTATGGGGGGAGGGACAATGTTCCAAGCAGAGAGAAAACACTACAGGAAGAAATTTAGTCAACAAGGTGTTCTCCATAATGGAGAATTATGAACCAATAGTAGTCTGCACTACTATTACTGTTAATCTCATCGCTCCTTATTACCCATCCCCTCCCACTTGTGATTGTAGGACTGTAACTTTGCCGCTTGTATCCTTACGATTTATATTGACTGTTTTCTAGTATGGTTTGACTGCTTATTGTACTCTGACTGTCATTAAGTGCTGTACCTTATGATTCTTGACTCTTGATGAATGTACCTTTTCTTTTTATGCACACTGAGAGCATTTGCACCAAGACAAATTCCTTGTGTCTCCAATCACACTTGGCCAATGAAGAATTCTACCCTATTCTGTTCAGTTCCACCTGGCATGTTGAATGATCAGAAATGATGGGAACTGTAGTCCAAAACATCTGCAGAAGCCCAGGTATGACTAAATCCTGATTTAAATGGAATTCTTGGTGATGGCCACAAGCTTGGGAGGAAGTTATTCAAGGCTGAATTCATGATTTGTTTATTTAATCTTGGATTTTTTTAAAGACCACCCACTTTGACAACGCCTCTGGGAGACTTGTAGCGGGTTAGAAAACAATTTAAAGAAGGAGGCTTGCAGAAACAAATCAGCTGCATTACACCATTGTTGTTGCTTAAAAGGACCACACAGGAACACACTCAGAGCTAAGTCTCAAGGGTCTTCCTAAAGGACAGGCTGTAACTATTACTTTTGAATACTCCAGTTAGATTTGTCTAATTGGAGACCTTTCAGATATGTGGGTAGCCTTCAGATTGAGGAAGTCTGTCCTACAATTGCCAAAGAAGTTGATTGATTAATTACTTGCCAACAAGTCAGTGTCAACTAGCAACCTCATACATCAGGAGTGTCCAACCTTGGCCACTTTAAGACTTCAACTCCCAGAATTCCCCAGTCAGCCAGCCATGCTGGGGGATTCTGGGAGTTGAAGTCCACAAGTCTTAAAGTGGCCAAGGTTGAACATCCTTGACACTGATGGATTTCTCCATGAAGATTTGTCTCCAATCCTGGTCCTCCAGGCATTCCAACCCTAATGGACTCCATTCACCTTGCAGCTGGTTGTTTTCTGCTCTTTCCTTCTACTCTTTCCACCATTAGAACTTTCTCCAGAGAATTGGGTCTTCACATCTTGTGCCTGAAGTAAGATAACTTGAGCATCATCATTTGGGTCTCAAGCGAGAGCTTGGGTTGATTTGTTCAGTGATCCATTGGTTTATTTGTTTATTATTATTTTGACCATCCATGGTATTCCGAGGAGTCTTCTCCAACTCCAAAGTTCAAAAGTGCCAATGTTATTCCTTCAAAGGCCTAACCAAAAAGATTTGGCAGTGCCAACCCCATGTAGAGAATGAGTGCCCTCACCTGGTGGGAGATGGTATTTACTATGGGAACGAATTTCTAATTAACCCCAAAGTGGTAAATGCCTCTTGTACACACTGCAAACACATCACCTGGCTGTAGATCAAAAAGCCAACACACCAGTAGATTTGGCAAAAACCAGTTTTCTATAAGTATAGAGAAGCTTTAAGGGACACGGTGGCTCAGTGGCTAAGACTTATCGATCAGAAAGGTCAGCAGTTCAGCAGTTTGAATCCCTAGGGCTGCGTAACGCAGTGAGTTCCCGTTCCTTGTTCCATCTTCTGCCAACCTAGAAGTTCAAAAGCATGTAAAAATGCAAGTAGAAAAATAGGGACCACTTTGGTGGGAAGGTAACAACGTTCCATGTGCCTTCGGCATTTAGTCATGCCAGCCATATGACCATAGAGACGTCTTTGGACAGCGCTTGCTCTTCAGTTTTGTAACGGAGAATAGCACCACCCCCTAGAGCCTCAACCTTTCCCTTTACCTAGAGAAGGAAATCTAAGGGTCTGAGCCCCAAAGTCCCATGACTATATATCCCTATTATTTCTGTTATTTAGTTGTCTAATTTATAAAGGTTTAGGTATTTATCCAGAAAAAGCTTTAGAGATTCACAGTTCACATTTCTTTGTTTGGTTTTGACTTCGCATGGACCCAACCACTGTGGACTGTAGACATCGCTTATGGCTCAACATCAAACCAATCTTTGGGTTTATTGAACACATTGGAATTAAAACATATCATAGTTTGATATAGAGTATGAACAGAGTATACTGTTCATACTCTATAGAGTTTACTGTTATCCCAACAGTAATGTTATCAACTTGGTACAAAAGGTTATTTTGGTTTTGTCCTTACAGGTAGTCCTCATTTAGTGACTTCCTCACTTACCAACCCTTCAGAATTATGATGGTGATGAGAAAGTAATTTTGCTACCAGCCCTCACATTTACAATCTTCTTAGTCTATAAAACAAAGGAAGGCTTAAGTAAGATACAATCATGTTTCAGTGGATGACCACTTCACTTAATGACCAAGTTACCAGTCCCAACTGTGGTCGCAAAACAAGGGTTACCTGTATTTTGTAGCAAAGGGAATTTATTCCTTTGACAACATGGTCTCAAAGCAATAGTATAAAATCAATAATCACTGTGTCAGGCTCAGAAGCTCCTAAATGATATTTCTGCAAATAATAATACAGAAATTTTGAACTTATTTGATCTGAACATTCTGACTCTGACAAAAAAGGAACTACCTATATCAGGGTGTCAAACTCACGGCCCATGGGCCGGATGTGTCATGTGCTGGCCATGCCCCCCATTTTAGTGAAGGGGAGAAAGTCGCAATACATCACATGATGTCGTGACACCGCGAGTTTGACACCCCTGACCTATATTTACTCAAACGTTACCTTAACAGCTCTTAGGTCCTTGGTTAGGACTTGAACTGTTACATTTTTACCAATCCCAGACTGTGAATCAAATTGAAGATTAACCAATAATAATAATAATAGTAATAAAAATTAAAATCTGCCTTCCTTTCACTCATGGTCACGTTGCCTATAAATACAGCAGCTACCTGGGACCTGAGCTTAAGGCCAGAAACAGCCCCAGATACCTTGAAGCCCGAGGCAAAGTAACATATAAATGGCTTCCTTCCCACGTCCCAGGGGTGAAAATAATAATAAACTAAATAATTGACAATCTGTGCCCTGAAATGGTGGCCTGGAACTAAAATAGGTATGCTGGCTTGCTGTGTCTAAAAGTAGGACAAATGTTACTGAAGGTCTCAGCAGGTAAATCTAAGGCCTCGGAAGAAGAGAGGGTTGAGCAGCCAAAAACAGCTAGGAGGCCCAGCAAAGACCCACAGAGTTGGGAGGTCAGGAGAAATGCTTTGAAAGGGGCCAGTTCATTCTTCTATTGAAAACAGGCACAGGATTATTTCCATCCCAAACTGGCAAATGCTTTTTACAGCCCCAAGAACAAGCGCTCCCATTTCAGCACCTGGATTTTGAGCACCTGTAAAGGCAGGTGAAGGGGGCAAGCTGGGTGGCCAAATCCACCTTTGAAGAGGCTGGAGAGAGAGAGAGAAACTAACAGCAAACTGACATCTCCAAGGATGCCAGAGGAAGCATTAGCAAGCATGGAGTTGCAATGCAGATTTTGGAGTGGCAGGAGGAATAAAGTAAGGGCTACAGTTGTTCCTCCACCCCCCAAGGTGCAGAGCATGCTCCATGGTTAGCTTTTTCCAACAAACGGGTGTATCTGCTGTATGGTCTAAGACAGGGTTCTCCCATTAAGACTTGTAGACTTCAAATCCCAGAATTCCGCAGCCAGCATGAAGTCTTAAAAATTACCAAGCTTGGAGACCCTGGTTTAAAAAAACAAGATGGTGGCCTCAATGATGTAATTAAAGCCCCCCTCTCACCCGTTTTCTCTCTCTCTCCCAGAGCATGGATTGTACAGTTGGAATTACAAGTTTGTTTTTTAATCAGTGTTTCTCTAGATACCCCTGAGAGAGAGAAAAAAATAGGGTTAGAATTCAATTCACTATCAGATATAGGTTTATGACTGGTTGCTTAGCAACCATTCGAGGTTACGATAGACTCCCCCACAAGGTACTTTTGACCTGGCAACTGATTCCCATTTATGGCCAGTTGAACTGCCCTGGAGTCATGTGATGATGGCTATGTTTGCACAACACAACCATGATTAACTTGATGGTGGCTTGCTCACTGAACTCAGCACCCTGGATATAAATTGGGATTGCCCAATTCACAGGTTAAAACAAGATGGCTGGTTTACAGCCCAGTTGCATTCTCTCTCTAGCAAATTCTTGCTCTTTTCTTTCTTTCCTTTTTCCTCCTAAACACAGAAGCGTGTTTGTGAGAGAGAAAACATATCACACCAAGGATTATACTCCACAGAACTAATGAATTGAATTGTGACCCACAGATGCTTCTCAGATAATAAATTTGGGGGTTTTTTGGTTGCTAGAAGTCTGTGGGGTTTTTTTTGGGGGGGGGAGAACGGCATATTTAGCAGCAGTTCAGCCTAGACTGATAAAAATAGTGTTGTTTATTTATTTACTTGCTTCATTTCTGTGCTGGCTAACTAACAGTCCAAACCATCATCAATCCTTCCATCAAAATAAATAAACTCACATTTAAAAATGAAGATAAAACTCTCAATGTCCTCAATAAGGGCACTTCTCTGAGAGAAATGCACAATTAAGAAATACGAAATATAAATAAATACAATAAATAAAAAGGGGATTTGCAAAATACAAAGTGGGGCTCACTGAACAAATGTCTCCTTTTACCACATAAATTTTTGGCTCAGTTGTGGTCGTAAGCAGCATCATGTGGCACAGTGGCATAGTGGTTAGAATGCTGTACTGCAGGCCACTTCTGCTGCCTGCAATTAGGCAGTTCAAATCCCACCAGGCTCAAGGTTGACTCAGCCTTCCCTCCTTCTGAGGTGCGTAAAATGAGGACCCAGATTGTTGGGGGCAGTAGGCTGACTCTGTAAAACCACTTACAGAGGGAGGAAAAGCACTATAAAGCGGTATATAAGTCTAAGTGCTGTTGCTATCACAGCAAGTCTGTTAGATCAGTGTTTCTTCACCGGGGTGATATCACCCCCCCAGGGGGCGATTATGTTTTTCAGGGGGGCGATGGAACAAAAAGGGGCGACGTGGGGGCAAAGGAACAGAAGGGGGGGTGATATGGGGGCGATGGAGCGAGAAGTTATGGGGACATTTTTGAGACTTTTTTCGTACAGTGAACAGCTGTATATCTGTCGTACAAAAACATCAGATCGCTCGCTATTAGTGGATTGAACTGTTTTAAAATGTTCTGTAAACATTTTCTTTGTGTCTCTTTAACCCTTTTTACAGTGTGCATGAATATATATTTTCCTCTAATCTTAATTTAGTTTCAGAGTTTTCGTCTTGAAATTCTTAGCTCCTGCATTGCGGTTTGTTCTTATGCCCTTTTTATATGTCTTTTTGCATCTTAAAATTCACTTGTAATTAAATCATTAAATGTTACTGTTTTTTTCAGGCATTTCATGTTCTTGCAATTCAATTTTGTTTTCAGTGGTCATTGCATTTAAGTGTCTTGAATGAATAAGATAATAATGAAATACTTGTATCACGAAGTTTGGGAGTAAAGTGACAGGTGGCATCAGAATTTTTCACACAGTGAGATATGGGGGAAAGACTGGAAATAAATTATTTGCATCGATATGTCCTGATGACAATTTTAAAGAAAACAAAAAACATGTTTGTGATTGAGAGGTTATGTTGGGGGAGGGAGGGCGATGATAACTTCCTTAATGGCTTAAGGGGGCAATTCTTTCAAAAAGATTAGGAACCACTGTGTTAGATGAAAGAAAAAGAAATGAACAAGGAATACTGCTGCTTAGCTGCAACTTGTCTGGAATTTGAACAGGGCTGCAATATTATATTGCAAATCCTCCTGGCCAAACAGGATGTTGGACATACAATAATAGACTGAAAAATGACCACTTGGAAATTATGAAGTCATCCTCCTTAGAAATGGGTTTCAATGTGATTTTACAGATATCCATGTATGCACACACCCACTCCTCTTCCCATTTTTCAGGCTGAACCTGACCTTAGGACCCACATCTCTCATTTGTTCATTCTTTTTATGCCCAGCCACCAGATTGAACACCTTCACCTAACAGTTATACATTAATGGTTCTTCTGCAAAAGCTGCCCAGCATTTGAGCATCTTTTCGGGGGGGGGGGGTTACTCGGGTGCACTTTTCGTTCACCGAGACCCAAGGCTGGCCTTGCTTTTTTCAGTGGCGTTACTATTTCTTGTGCCAACGTGACAAGAATACCTACGCCACGGCAGAGGTGGGCATTCATGAGAAAAGCAGAACCAGGTCATCTGTGAGGTTTGCTCGACAGCTGCAGAGGGTCTTCTGTGTGACCTGGAAGCGCATTTAATGAGCAACCAAGAGGAAAGGAGGCGGAGGGAAAAGACGGCACTTGGAACAAAGAACCAGGAAAGGCGACAGGAGAAAGGCTGAAAAACCTCTTAATTCATCCATATTTCCCCCACCGGAGCTCCCACCAGCCTCCCAAAACCCCGGAAGGGATGCTTCTAAAATGTGGTCAGCAAACATTTTTAAGTCACTGAATGTGGAATGTATGGGTTGCAATTATGCTAACTGCAATTAAATGAAGTAACACGTGATCAATTAAAATTAATCCTGGCTGTTGTTGTCTTTTTTGAACTGCCTCTTTTTCAGACCGTGCTACTCGTGTGAACCTCGCCCAAGTGACCAAATCAGATAAAAATATTGGAATTCTTAAGACAGATTTGGAGCGAGGAATGTTGCAAATGCATGATAGTTGCACAGGTATTCCTGACTTACGACCGCAACTGTGCCCGTCCTCAATTTACAAACCAATTGTGCCCAAAATTTCTGTTGCTAAGTGAGAAGGTGAGTTTGGGCCACTTTTATGATCTTTCTTGACCCAGTTGTTTAGTGAACCACTGCAGTTGTTAAGTTAGTCACACGGTTGGTTAAGTGGATCTGGCTTCCCCAATGACCTTACTTGTGAGAACAGTAGTGGCTAAACTTTTTGGGCTCCTGTGCCAAAAATTGGCACTCGCATGCCAGCACCCAGAAGGCAATGTGCCCCCCCATACCCTCTACGCAACCGTGTGTAATACCCACTCCCGCTACCCCCTTACCTGCGCACTGCACCTCACAGCTGATTTTCGGCCTGTTTTGAGACCGTTTTCGGCCTCCCAAAGGCTTGAGGAAGGCTTCTGCAGGCCGAAAACTAGCCCTGTTTCGTCACTTCTGATATTTTCAGAGAAACAGGAAGCGACAAAACAGGGCTACGTTTTGCTCTGCAAAGCCTGCAGAAGCCTTCCTCAAGCCTTTGGGATGCCGAAAAAGGCCTCAAACAGGCCAAAAATCAGCTGTGAGGTGCATGCATGCCCAGTGAGGTAAGTTTGCCTGCAGCTCGTGTGCTGGCACAAATGGCTTTGTGTGCCACCTATGGCACGCATGCCATAGGTTCACCATCACGGTGTTAGGTCACAAAAGGGTATCACATGATGACCCCAGGATACTACAACCGTCATAAATATGATCAAGTTGCCAATCATCCAAATGTTGATCACATGACCATAGAGGCGCTGTAATGGTTGTAAGTGTGAAAAATGGTCATAAGTCACTTTTCAGTGCCACTGTAGCATTGAATAGTCACTAAACAAATGTTTGTAATCAAGGACTACCTATAGTGACTGCAGTTTGTGCAGAGCTTGACAATTAGTCCCCAAGGGATCTTCTAAATCGAGTGTCTCCAACCTTGTCAAGTTTAAGCTTGGAGGACTTCAACTCCCAGAATTCCTGAGCTAGCATGACTGGAGGAGGAATTCTGGGAGCTGAAGTCCACAAGTCTTAAAGCTGTCAAGTTTGAAGACCCCTGCTCTAAATGCAAAGTTTGCTCTCACTCACGACTCAAAATTATCATATTTTGGGGCACATGATGTGAAGACCTAGCTCCCTTGAGAAGGCTACAGGTAATCCTCAACTTACAACTGTAATGAAGCTGCCCATTTTGGACCTAAGTTATGACAGTTGTAAAGCAGCAAAAATGGAACGACACTTTGATCCCCACAATGGAAGAATGGAGTTAGTAGAGATGGCTAAATTGACTGCTTTGATGAAAGAAAAAAATAAAAGTACTTTTGTTTCTACTTGGAAACTGCTTCTGGACTTTGTACTTGAGGTGGAAAAAAATGAAACTTTGATTTGGGGTTTAACCGATTAAATAGATTTGTTGATACAGAAATGGCTAGTTTATACTATTATGGAAAAGTAAAAAGCTGAAGTTGGATGTTACTGTTTTATTATACTGCACCAAGGGGAGTTGGAAGTCAATCCTTTTTCTTTCTTTTTCCTTTCTTTTCTGCACTCTTCCCTTCCCGGTTTTCCTGCTTTGTTTTTGCCTTTTTTGCCTTTTATATTACTGTATAATCAATTTTTTAAAATGACAATTGTAAAGCAAGTCATCACATAACTGACATAATTTTACAATCTCTTGTAAGCTGTAAGATTTTGCAACTGACTGATGTTAATTATTATTGTTATTAGATGATTTTATACCAATGTTTATGATGGCTTTAATTACATTTTAATTATAATTGATATTGCAAAACACTGGGAGCATCTGGTAGATTTGGTGGTATACAAATGGAATAAAGAAACAGTGCCAAGTATTGGTTACCAAACAACCAAAATTAGCCTCAACAACCGGAGATGTAGGAAGCAGCTTCAAGAAAGAAAGTTTGACACACAAATATCCTACCTCTGAATCCTAAGTGCTATTTTTGGCATAAAACACAATTAAACAAACTCTGTAAAAAGAGCCCACTAAGCAAGAGGCTCTGGGACCATCAACCAGAAGATGAAAATAGAGAAGTCAAGTGCACCAAGAAGGTGCAAATTAATTTTGTCTATTTCCTATTTCTTCAAACAGAAGTAGCAGCTTTAATATGGGTTGCTGGGAAATGATACCAGAAGGAGTGTAGCTAAGTAATTGGTCATAGTTGTTTCTTAGGTTTTAATGATACGTGTTGCTTTTGTCTTTGCTGATTTTGTGTTTTGGCACATTGCCCAGAGCATAGATCAGCCATATCAATGTTTTTAAATAAATAATAGCTGCAAAGAATGGCAACTTGACCACAGATGAAGCCAACTACCAGTAGTTGGGAGGCCCAGTTTGGCCTAGTGCAGGGCTGTCAAACTCACAGCCTGTGGGGCAGATGTGTCATGCGCTGGCCGTGCCCATGCCCAGTTTAGCGAAGGGGGAAAAAGTCACAATATGTCACGTGACACCACCATGACCTAATGGTTAAGCACCAGGCTAGAAAGCAGGAGGCCATGAGTTCAAGTCCCACCTTAGCCATGAAAGCCAGCTTGGTGACTTTAAACCAATCCCCAGGAGAATGAGAGTTCCAGTCCCACCTTAGTTATGATGGCCAGCTGGGTGACTTTGGGCCAATCACTCTCTCGCAGCTCAGCCCACCTCACAGGATAGTTGTTGTGGGGAAAATAGGAAGAGGAATGTGTGTTGGATGTGTTTGTCATCTTGAGTTATTTATAAAAATAATAAAGGTGGGAAACAAATAAATTAAAAATTAAAAACTAGTCTCCATCAAAATGCTGAAGTCCATTGGTCCCACACTGAAAGAGTCAAGAGGTCTGTTCATAACAACTGGCTACATCTGGGCAACTCAAATGCCTAGACAGAAGGATTACCTCCTCCTGGTATCATTTCCCAGCAACTCCCATGAAAGGCTACTACTTATGGTTCAAGAAGTAGGAAAAAGCCATAACTCAAAGCCTAATCTTCTATAACCTTTCAGATTCATTCTAAAACCATCCACATCAGCTGCCAGTACATTTGTTGGCTGTGAATTCTAGCATTTGACTCTGCACTTTGTAAAAATAACATTTTCTTCTGATAGACCCTGGATTTAACTTCAATAAGTCACTTTATATAAAAAAAATATATATTTCCGTCAAAATCTGGCCCAGAACTGAAGAAACTTCTTGGATGAGAAGTGAAATGCCTTCAAGGAAAAACAAAATCCAGTTCCCTTTTGAAAAAGCATCTTTGGGACAACCAGAGATTGTGAGTTCTAGTCCCACCTTAAGCACAAAAGCTGGATGGGTGACTTTGGCCTAATCACCAGGAGACTGTGAGTTCTAGTTCCGCCCTAGGCATGAAAGCTGGATGGATGACTGGGCCAATCACCAGGAGACTGTGAGTTCTAGTCCCGCCTTAAGCACAAAAGCTGGATGGGTGACTTTGGCCCAATCACCAGGAGACTGTGAGTTCTAGTCCCGCCCTAGGCATGAAAGCTGGATGGATGACTGGGCCAATCACCAGGAGACTGTGAGTTCTAGTCCCGCCTTAGGCACAAAAGCTGGATGGGTGACTTTGGGCCAATCAGTCTCTCTCAGCCCAACCCACCTCACAGGGTTGTTGTTGTGAGGAAAATAGGAGAAGGAAAGTGTGTTGGATATATTAACCACCTTCAGTTATTTGTAAAAATAATGAAGGCAGGATACAAATAAAAAAATTTAAAAAAATAAAAAAACTGGCCCAAGGACATATAGTTGGCTTCGTGCCTGAGCCAGAAGTAAAAGCCTGCTGCTTTAACCACTACACCAAACTGTCACTCTATCTGCCTCTTATTTTATGGGTTTTTAAAAAAAAAAAACAATTTACAGGTTCCTTTCCTCTCATCTCATGAACTTGTTCAGCAGCTATGGGTGAGGGACTCTGTCAAAGGCTTTTGAAAACTCAAATATACAATATTTATTAGGTTTTTCTTGTCTACATGCTTAGGGATGTTCTTTAAAAAGTTTAGAAGCCATTTCTTTTCAGCAAAGCCTTTTCTTTTACATTTTTGCTTTTTTTCTATTCAATGAAGTTCGCAGACCTTTTCCTCAGAACAGATGTTAAACTAACTGGCTTAATGTTATTTTTAGCATATTTCACTCAAGGTTGCCCTGGTTGTTTTCCAGTCTTCAGGAACAGGTGCGTGCATATTACAGGAAATTTGCCAATGTTTTGTGAAAAGATGAGCACGTATGGATTTAGGTTCTTTAAGAACTTTTAGGTGGATATTTTCTGGACGCAAGGGACTTGCTCACTTTTTCTTATAACTTCATTTTGTGTGGTTCTTTGTTCATTGCATGGCTTATAACTTCATTTTCATTACCTCTGTGTTTTAGCTTGTTTGAACATCTTCCTGAAAAAGCAAACTTAGGAAAGGATACGTGAAGCAAAAGTGTGCTAATTCCCTATTCTTCATTAAATTCCACTCTAAAATAACCCAGTAGCTTTTCTGGTCAATACACTGCTCCAAGGACCTCCTTGGCAACCTTGGCAATTGAAGACTTATTGACTTCAATGCCCAGAATTCCCCAATCAGCCATGCTGGCTGGGGAATTCTGGGAGCTGACGTTCACAAGTCTTAACATTGCCAAGGTAGAGACCTCTGTCCTAAGTCCTATTATTTCCTTGTTTCGATTTCCTTGCCAGGTATTGCTCAAAGTCTCTCTCTGTTGTGAGTGTTTTATCAACTAATTATAATCCTTACTAAGAATTTATATCCATTTCTATTTTCATCCTTTGGGTCGGAAACTCTCCTTTCTCTAATAGCATATCTGATCCTGTTCATTAACCTTTTGGCTTTTAAGTGTAATTCATGCTAATTCAGTTTTCTTATTACAGGTGGCTTATCTCCATTTCCTTAACAACCATCCAAAGTTATGAAGGCAGTGAAAAGAGTGATTTGCAACTAGTCCTCACACTTACAATCTGGCTACAGCCCCATGGTTACATAATCCAAATTCAGGCTGTAGGCAACTGGCGTGTATTTGCAAGTAGTCCTCAACTTACAACGGTTCATTTAGTGACTGTTTAAAGTTACAATGGCATTGAAAAAGATAACTTTCATACATAGGCATCAGGCTATAAAGCAGGAGTACATGTCTTGTCTTAGGCTATGAAAAACCAGCTGAGCGACTGTGCCAGTCATTCTGTCAGCCCAATCCACCTCACAGGGCTGCTGTGGTGGAGAAAATAGGGAGATGGAAGGTGTGTTAGAGATTTTTGCCATCTTGAATTATTTGTAAAAATAACGAAGGCAGGATATAAATTAAATAAATAAATATATCCTACAAAAAGAGAACTCTTGACTTGAGAAACTCAGCACTGAAGTGGAGACTCAAATCAGGCATTTTGGTCCCAAGGCAGCACATATGACATGTTTCAGCTGAGAATTAAACAAGTGATTATACCTTGGGGGGAAAAAAAGATAATTTATGTCTGTTCTTTCACAGGACCCTTGCAGCAGCCCTTCAGTCATGTGATCAAAATTCATCCCCTTGGCAACTGGTTCATAGTTATGACCATTGCTGTGTCCCAGGGTCACATTTGGGGCCTTTAGCAGCCTTTAAAAAAAAACTTTATTAAACAAATTCTACAATTAAAAACATATTTCCGTTCATTGCAACGCATTAGTAGTAGCGTTCACTCACTTTGACATATATTCCTAAGTATGTAGAATATTGCTAAATATTATAATTATTTTACTCTTGATTTCTATCATATTTTAATACATTTACATAATTATTTATATATTTATACATAATTATACATACTTATGTTTATTCATACCATATTATTTCATTTCACCATAACGTTTCATTCATCTCTCTTATTTTGTGTCTACCTTGCAACCAATTATACCATAAATTCCAAATTTCATGGTACTCTGTCTCTTTAGCGGCCTTAATTCACTTAAAAACCAGGTTACTAATTTTATCAACTGCAGTGATTCACTTAACAACTGTGACAAGAAAGGCTGTAAAATGGGGCAAAACTCACTTAACAAATGTTTCACTGAACAACACAAACTTCAGGCTCACTTGTGGTCATAATTTGAGGACTACCTGTACAACAATTGAAGCATCCTGGGGTCACATGATCGCCATTTGCGATCTTTCCAAGGGCTTCCAGAAGGACAGAAGATGGCAGAAGCCAGATTCTCTCAACAACCATGGCGATTTCCTTAATGATGTTGCAGAAAAAAGGTCATAAAATTGGATGAGACTCACTTTAATAATTGCATCACTTAGTGACAGACTTTCTAGCCCCAAATGTGATCATAAATTGAGGGCTACCTATAGGAAGTCCTTGACTTACAACCAGGGGTGGGATTCAACTGGTGTTACTATCGGCTTGGTACTTACGTTTTGCTTGTCAGAAGATCTCAAAATACAATCATCTGATCCTGGGACATTTCAACTGTCATAAATATGAAGCCGTTGCCAAACATCTGAATTTTAATCACGTGACCTTGGGGATGCTACAATAAATAATTGTGCGAAAAATTGTTGTCTCTTTTTTCAGTGCCACTGTAACTTTGAATGGCCACTAAATGAATGGCTGTATGTCAAGGAATACCTGTATATGGTTTTGAATAACATCCAAGCATTCATGAACATTTTGGAATCCTTCTCAATTTTGGGGAGGCAGGTGCTTCTCTAATTTTTCTGGAATTTTGCAGTAAACATTCTCATCCGTGCTACAATTATACCAAAATGATTATTGCAATAGTAGTGAATATCTGTATAGTTTGGGTTAAAAGATGATCAAAATGATTATTTTTTTTCTAATCAGTTCAAAAACATTTAGGTCTCAGGATTAAGTCCACATCCATCAGATATCTGAGGAGACAGTCAACATCCCAAATTCCTGAAAACTTTCAGAGACCAGAAGTACTATTTTGGGGCGGGGGGGGGGCTTACTGGCTACAACAACTTTATTTTACTACTTTGGTGTTTGGCTGACTTCCAAGAAAAACATTCTCTCGTTGCATTTATCATTTTCTCCACATTTGTTTTAATGGCCATCTGAGAACGACTGTAGCTTCTATGCATTGGCAAATAAAAGAGTCTTATAGTACTGAAACTCTAATTAATTGAAATGGTTCCAAAGTTTGGTGGTTTGAATATGACAGGAAAAGATCACAACCAAGTTTTGAACAGCTACCTCTCTTCTGAATACAGGACCAGCACAACAGAAGGTAATAGAAAAGAGATTTTCTAGAAATCCAACTGATAAAAATTACATTTGAAATCCATCCAAAATCTCATTAAGTCTGTCTTGAGAGAACCTGGTGCTTTTGCACAGATACTGTAAGATTTCAAGCAAGATAACTGAAAGCTCCTGAGATGTTAGCATTCTGCCCTGAAATTCCACAAAATTCAGGTCACTTAAAAAAAAAAAAGTTTTCTGATGCTTGCAACATCATGGGAGAATCACATATGGTGCTCCAGCCTGGAGAAGCCACTGACCCTGAATTAGAAAGAGAAACAAATAACCCTGTTTATCAGCTACTACAAGATCAGTGCCAGCCAAAAAAAAAAAAAAAAACCTCCCAGCATGCCTTTGCAGCAAAGGTTGCATGCTTAGAAAAGCGTGAACCACCGCACAATTAACGCTGGCACTGCATCCTAGACAGATGTGAGGGAAAGCGTGCAATTAATAAATTTGGGAGGAGGTGGAATGGAGACAGGAGACAAGTTGCAAGACTAGATTCAGTGACCTTTCAAATACCTTCCACCTTTGCAATACTATATAAACACAGTATTAAGTCCTAGACTGGATTCATCTTCATTGGAAGAAACAGAACCACAACTGGACTCCAGAAAACAAAAATCTATACCATCTTTGCAGCTGCAGCTTTATATATGTGTGTGGGAGTGTGTGTGTGTATATATATGAGATTAAAAATGGATCACCTTCTCCGACAATCTTTTTTAAAACAAAATTTTATTAACATTTAAAATACTGAATAAAAAGTAACAAGAAGTAATATTTAGAATGAGGAATGAAGGGGAGGGAGGGAGGGAGGGAAGGAAGGAAGGAAGGAAGGAAGGAAGGACCAAAGACAAAAGTATGGAAGTATAGAAATGAGATGGATAAAGATGATGATGGAACTTGCTGAGATACAAATTGACTGCTTTAATTAGAGATAGGACATTGTTTAACTTAAATTACCGGAAACCCTTATTGACCTTTTGCAGAAAGTAGGGGGGAAATGAAGTCATAAGTTTTTGAGGATTAGAACAAAAATAATAAAATGATAGAGAAAATGTATAAAATGATGTAAACATCGGGGTTATATTTATAACTGCTGTAAAAGAAAACCAAAAGTGACCTCTGCATACTCTTAATCTTCTCAATCTTCATTACTAGGGTGGATACAACCGGGGAAGGTCTCGAATCAGGTAACGATTATCCCCACTAAAGCTATGAAATTCACTAGCAAATGCGGAATTTCTCCACAAAACCTGACGGAGCAAGGGAGAAAAGGAAAACCCTACAGATCAGCTGAGGAAATGTGGGATATAAATATACAGGTAATCCTTGACTTACAACAGTTCCTTTTAGTAACCATTCAAAGTTACAACCGAAAAGGGTGACTTATGACCATTTTTCACAACCACTGAAAGCATCCCCATGGTCACAAGACCAAAATTCAGACACTTGGCAACTGACTCATACTTACCACGGTTTCAGTTTCCCAGGGTCATATAATCACCTTTTGCAAACTTCAAGTCAACAGGGAAGTCAGATTCACTTAATAACCATGTTACTCACTAAACAACTGCAGTCATTCACTTGGCAAGAAATGTCATAAAATGGGGCAAAAGTCACTTAACAACTGTCCCACTTAGCAACAGAAATATTGGGCTAAACTCTGGCCACAAGCCGAGGACTACCTGTAACGCAGTGAGTTGTTTCATTAACTAAACTAAGGGCCATGTTGTAACCAGCAGATGTAGCCCCCAAAGCAGTGGTGGGATTCATAAAATTTTACTACCGGTGCTGTGGACGTGACTTTGGCTTGGTGGGCGTGGCAGGGGAAGGATACTGCAAAATCCCCATTCCCTCCCCACTCCTGGGGGAAGGTCACTGCAAAATCCCATTCTCTTCCCACCCCACTAACCTGCTTTCCAGCTCTGTCCTCCTGTGCAGGGCAACTAAAGAAGACCCAGCCAATCAGCTGGGACTCAATGGGAGGCAGAGAAGAGATGGGGGCGGGGCCAGTCAGAGGTGGGATTTGCTGGTTCTCCGAACTACTCAAAATTTCCGCTATTGGTTCTCCAGAACTGGTCAGAACCTGCTGAATACCACCTCTGCCCCAGAGGAAGAGCACCTAATAAACCATCTTTCGGGATAAAGCGAGATCCATTCCTGGACCGGCTGCAATAAAATAGAAATGGGTGGAAGGCCTGGGCTGTGTGCAGCCAAGAAAACACGTCTCCAGCCGCCTTCTCCTTCTCCCCACGTCCTCTCCATCTCATTTGCTCCCAAACCCTGCAGGCAAGATGATGCAGGGGCAGCCCAGGGAACTCGAGTTACGAATGGGATGCGGAGACTCGGCGCTCACCTGCCGGACACCTTTCTCCTCCTCCACCACCAGAGCAAGCCGGCAGTGGCAAATCTCATTAATAAAACAGGCTAGGGGGTCCCTTGGGCTCTTGGCGAGCTCATCAAAGCCTCACCTTCTGCTTAGCAGCAGCCCTGCTCCGTAACCTGAAAAGAAGAACCAGGCCTGTCAGCTCCTCTGGACCCGATGCAGGGGAGGCTGAGAGAGAGAGAGAGAGAGAGAGAGAGAGTATTGGAGGAAGGCAAAGCATAATTGCCTTGAGGAGAAGGAGGGAGGTCTGTGTTTGAAACAGCTCATGGCAGGAGGAAGAAGAGGAAAGAAAGGAAGGAATGTCTGCAGCATCCCCACGGTCACATGATCAAATTTCAGGCGCTTGGCAAGTGACTTATGACAGACGCAGTGTCCCAAGTCATGGGAACCCCTTTTGGGACAAGCAAAATCAACGGGGGAGCCAGACTGATTTAACAACCGTGTTGCTAACTTCACAAATGCAATGATTCACTGGACAACGGTGGCAGGAAAGGTCGTAGAAAGGGGCAAGTTATGGAGGCAGCTCCCCCACCGAGAAGCGGCTGAAACGCTTCCACTGTTCCCAACGCTGCTGCCGCTGTTATTGGAGACAGCAGTGGCGAGAGAGGGACAGCTGCAGCTCGGCCTGGGCGCTTGGAATGCAGGAACGGGCTGCGCACCGGGACTTTTGCAAACTTGCAGAGCCCGAGGCTGGAGCACCAAGGGTAGCAGCAGCAGAAACGCTCCCTCGGCTCTTCTCACACCCACCCAGCTTCTCGGGATTAAACCAAAACGCAGCACACGGCACTCCCAGATACCTCAAAATGTTTTTTTTTTTTTCCTGTTGTTACGGGGATGGGGGAAAAGCGGGAGCGACTCAGACGCTGTCGCTGGAGACGGCGCTGGTGCATGGAGGGGGGAGGAGAAATTAATGATAGATAGATAGATAGATAGATAGATAGATAGATAGATAGATAGATAGATAGATAGATAGATAGAGTGGTGCAAAGAGCCATGGAAAGATGCATGCTCAGTATTACAGGACAAGGCAGAAAGATCTGCACATGGATTACAGAACCCTCAAATATTGGATGACTACAGTATCGTGTTTCCCCCTAGACCTTCTTTTCATTAATCTAGACATACCAATTCCTGCAACCATTCTTTGTATGTTTTAGTCTCCATTCCTCTAGGCAACATGGTTACTCTTCACTGCACTGTTTCTAGAGCAGAGGTGTCAAGGCCCGTGGGCTGGATCCGCAGGGCTTCATCCATGTTGGTGAACCCGCACATGCCCCCAAGGTCCCACAAATCAGCCACGAAGTCGCTGATGCTCTCACCCTCCTTCTGATCCCTCCGGTAGAAATCGTGCCGGTAGATGAGGGTGGGTACAACGGGCACATAGTGGCTTCGCAGCAGTGGCTCGAGGTCGGCCCAGTCCATCGCCTTCACATCGAGAGGTTTGGCAAGGGCTTTCACCACCTTGAACACTGTGGACCCGCAGTGAGTCAGGAACACGGCCCTTTTTTCCTGTCCATTTGCGTCCTTTAGGTTGCTGCTTTCTAGGAACATGAGGAATCTATCGATGTAAGATTCCCAGTCCTCTGCAGCCTGGTTGAAAGGTGCGGGTGGCGCGGTGTTGCTGGCCATGATGCCGGTCACCTTGCCACGGTGCCACGTGCAGGGTGGGTCTTTGTTCAGAATCCCACCTTTGTCACCAGTGTTAAGTTGGTAGATCAGTCCCAAGAAGAGACGCGAGGTGAGTGACTTTTAAAAGCTCTTTATTTGTAAGGTAGATCTGCTTGCCAGGCTTGGATCGGCGGCGGCTTATATAGATCTTGCACAGGGTGTTGCAGCCAATGATAGCCGTTCGAATTTCCCACGATCGACTCGGCCAATCGCGGTTGCTTCGTAATGGCCAATCAGTGCTGCACACTCGACCAATCCAAGTGCTGTGCATCTTAGCCAATCAGAACACAGGTTTACAAGAATGCAAATACAGAACAGTCTCCAGTTGGGATGATGTTTGACTGGACCATGTGATGGGCTGATGAGTGCAGGGGAGGGTTTTTTTGTTTTCTTTTGGGAAGGGAAAACACGGAAGTCTCAGATTCGGGTTTTCCCAGATGTGCCAATATGATAACTCTAATAAAATGGAGCTTTGAGGAAATGCTCGTCTCAGAGTTAATTCAATTGGAATTTGTTAGTTGGAATGCTGACAAAAGGACCGGCCTGCAGTGCCTCTGCCAGTGAAAACAGAGCTGGGGGGGGAGGCAGGGCACATCCATTTTCACTGACAGAGGGCTATCAAAACAAACTAAAAACAAAACAAAAAGGAGAAATATTTCCCCTCTTTCCTTTGAGCGTGCAAGAAGGGACAGGAAAGGAGAAAGAAAAATGAAATAAAAAGAAAAAGAAGGGAAGAGAGCAAGGAATGAAAAATAAGGAAAGAGGGAAAAGAAGAAGAAAGGAAAAGGAAGAGGAAGGAAGGAAGGAAGGAAGGAAGGAAGGAAGGAAGGAAGGAAGGAAGGAAGGAAGGAAGGAAGGAAGGAAGGAAGGAAGGAAGGAAGGAAGGAAGGAAGGAAGATTATAATGGATGCAGTATTATTCCAAGAGTGGTCTTACCAAGGCATTGTGTATAAAGGCATATTTTGGAGTCTGAAACTTCAACCAAAAGGTCTCGGCAAATTTTCTGGGAAATAAAGAGAGAGCAAGGTTGCTCTCTCTTATTTCCCAGAAAGTTTGCCAAGACACCAAAAAATGGAGCTGTAGAAACCTTCCATATTCAAAGGGCAAAGGTAACATTTAGAAAAACTACTCCTAAACACTTCTGCAGGTTCTCCTTAATCAGTTTTTCTTAAGCAATAATCAAATACTTTGGGAGGAGAGAAGGTCATTCACAGAAATGCCAAGAGAACTTCAAGAATATGGCATTTGCCTGGATAACTTAACCTTTAAAGGAATTCTCTTGTACACACAGTTATGGCTTCCTCAGTGCCTCTTTTTCTGATCTTCGGGAGCAATTAAGCCAGGACAATAGAAAAGACCATTTTAATTGATTTCTAACTCAGTATGTCAACAATATACAGGAAACCACTAACCATGAAACCAGGGGTCTCCAAATTTGGCAATTTTAAGACTTGGCTGGCTGGGGAATTCTGGGAGTTGAAGTCCACAAGTTGCCAAGTTTGAAGAATATTGGGTGGGGAATTCTGGGAATCGAAATCCGAAAGTCTTAAAGTTGCCATGTTTTGACACCCCTGAACTAAACTGTTTGGTTAAAAAAAATGCAGGGGAGGAACAGAAGAGGGAAAGGTTTGATAAAGAGAACATTATAACAAAAGAGTAACATGAAGCCATTTTTCAAATTAACAGCTTTTTTAAGCTACAATCAGGAAGAATCTCTACTTCCCTCTGCTGTTTGTAAAATTAGCTGGCAACCCCATCCCTGGAGCTTGATGGGTGTTCTTTAGTAAGAGACCATTTGAATGAAGAATCCTTAAATATAACCAGGAAAAAAAACACCACTTCAGAAATGGAAATCAAAATTAGAGAAGGGAGGTCTTTGAAGGAAAAAAGCTTTAAATCAGAACTTTCACTTTTGACACTGGAAATCAACATGGCACCAATATCTGTTGTCTCCCAGTGTTTTAATTGAGAGTTTATTCAAACATCACTGGCAATTGAGGTTCCATGATGCAACTACCAACTTCATGGTCTCTCTCTCTCCCCCAAAAATCCTGGACTCTCATAGCAGCGTGGAGGAGAAACACAGCACACGGACATTTAAACATTTAACAGTGGTTTATATATGAAACATATACAGAAGTATACATAGTAGGCAAATACCTGACAAGCAATCAATCTTCTTAACTCTACACAGAGAACTCTACAATGAAGACAGGACACAAAGAGAGAAAGCATGCGCTCTAATGGCTGCCTTTATATAGACACCTCTTTAAAAGGTAAAGATTTCTGTGGACCCATACTTCATCTTAAAAGAGCAATACCTATGCTATGCTGATTCATCCTTATTGCAATCAGCCTTACATTGCATCAGCATTACAGCAACTGGTCAGCTCTTAAACCTAAATACCTTAACACATCAGTACTACAATTCCCATCAGCCTAACCATGTGCCCCCTTTGGACTTAACACTGGGTAACAGCATTTCTCAGCTGTAATTCTAGCTTTCTTTTCACACAAGAATACTATGCCCTTGGGTATATATTATTCTACAGTATTCTATATTTTGTTTCCTCGGTAACAAAAACCGTATGAACTTGCTTCATCTTTATTCCACTTCTTCCGATGACCCACTTCAGCCATGAAATCTTGAAGTTCAGGATGGTATGTATCCTTTGTCATCCTCACTGAAAGAGTCGAAAGAAAGCTGAAAAAATTCCATACTTGGAACCATTTTCAAGTTCACTAGAGCATCTTTTCAATCTTGGCCAATTAAGATTGTGTGGACTTCAACCCTAGCATGTTGGCTAGGGAAATCTAGGAGCTGGAAGTTCTCCTTAGAGCCGCTCGGATCATTCAGAGAGTGGGAGGTGCTTCAGTCTGCGTCGTTGTAGGCTGAGCTTAATTACTGAGGAACACTCCGCCCTTCATCACGTGGCTCCCTTGCAGCGTTCCCCAGTTTATGCTCAGCCTGTGTTATTTCCTACTCCTTGGCCGATTCAAGACTTTCCTTATTTATCAGGTTTGCCTAATTATTATTAATTCCTTCCTTAGCCTCTGCGCATTTGGGGTGTCTCTGGAACAAGGGGAGCGCATTCCTTGCCCCCAAGGGGGGAAAAAGAGTGGGCAGTTTTAACAACGCTCCTGCACTAACCCCCCCTACCCTTAATTCGGTTTCTTCCTGCCGCTTCTCTACGCCACCCGCGTTGTGGCTTGAACTGATCACACTGTTAAAGCGCAGCTGGTTTTCCCTCCACCGTGAACGCCGATCGCAGGAAAGGGCAAATTTCTCCTGGCTGCCTCTCTCAACCTCTAAACTTGCCGGAGGGGCCTAGTTCCGCTCTGAGCAGCCCGATAAGAAAATTCGGAGGCGGCCGCCATTTTGGGCGCCACCACGTGCTCGGGCGCCATTTTCCCGGCCTCATTGCGGCTGAGAAGGGGCTAACTCTATTCACAGGCCTCCCAGCCTGTTAGAGCTGTTACTGTGCTATACTGTGATTTTCATTAAAATTATCAAACTTGTTGGCTTTCCGCAGCAGCGCTCAGGGCGAGGATTAACAGCCTATCCCTCCCAGTTGTTGTCTGGGAGCTCTAGCTGCTAGAGGCCTTATTCCAGCCTCAGGCGTTCATTTGACCAATTGGATACTAATAAGAACTATCTCTTGGGTTACTCCTTCCTGGGAGCTCTGAACCTAGTTCATTAATTAGATATTTGTTATTTATAAAATAATAATAATAATAATAATAATAATAATAATAATAATAATAATAATAATAATAATAATAAACAAATAAATATTATACATATATATATATATCAATAATAACATTAACAATAGTAATAGGATTATACTTTTATTTATACGCAGATACGTATATATGTTAATATTAATAATAATAACAACAACAGTAACATTATAGATTATATACATCTAAATTCCAAAAGGGGGCGCGGGCCAGCTGAAAGGACACCCGGCCTTTGTTGTAGGTCGAACCCTTGGCGAGCCAACCACCTTTAGAATCTCATATACAATCCTTACTTCTAAAATGGCAGATGACAATTCCACTAAAGGCCCTTCTTTGAAGGCAAGATCTAAGTCCTACCACAGACATGCTAAGGAAACTTCTAAGGAAACTTCCAAGGCCTCTCAAAGAGACCCCTTAAGACACCATAAGGCATTGGAGAAAGAATTCGACAGGCGATCCAGGGAGTCACAACCAGTGCCTCCAGCCCTCCCATCCTCCATTCCTTCTACCTCTAGACACCCCCAACTCCCAAGAAGGTCTGAGGAACAGACTTTCCCTTAACACCTTGAGGCGTCAGGTCGCAGCCCTCTCAACTGTCATCACTTGTGACAACCTGGTTTCCCTTTCCCACCACCCTCGGATTAGGGCATTCCTCAGAGAAGCCACTAACTTGTGCCCAAGGTTAACTCAGCCTTCCACAGGGCACAGGAACTCACGCTCCTGAACTTCTGCCCCAACCCCTCGCGGGAGAGGGAGAAGCTTTGGCACACCCTGGACGTGAGACGTGTCCTCCGCATTTACATTAAGCGTACCCAGCCCTTTAAGAGATCCGAATCCCTATTCCTTTCCTTTCAGCCCAAAACATTGGGCCACAAAGTGTCCCCTTCAACCATCGGCCGCTGGATCAGAGCTACTATTTCCAAAGCCTACTTGTCTCAGGCGCTGCCGGTACCCAGCAGAATAACAGCACATTCTACCAGAAGTGCAGCTACCTCGGCAGCTTGGGCCACCCAAGTGCCAATCACCGATATTTGCCGGGCGGCCACCTGGGCCTCCCCATCTCCCTTCATTAGGCATTATAAGATCGACATATTTGCCTCGGCAGAGGCTTCGTTTGGCAGACGAGTCCTTCAGTGAGTCCTCAAGGACCTGCGGAGGCCTCCGCACCAGACGAAGTCCCTCCTGTAGGACAGCCAAGCTTTGGTATGCCCCACTCTCTGGATGATCCGAGCAGCTCTAAGAGAATGGGCATTGGCACGCCATTTCTCTTTGAGCCGCTAGGATCATCCAGCCCCACCCTTATTGTTTCACCGTCTGGTGGGATCTTGTTTTGGCCAATGAACCCTTTAGTCTAGTAAGATGAGAGTACGACTTTCTCTTCACTCTCGACTTCGCATAAACTGGGGAACGCTGCAAGGAAGCCACGTGATGGAGGGCGGAGCGTTCCTCAGTAATTAAGCTCAGCCTACAACGACGCAGACTGAAGCACCTTCCACTCTCTGGATGATCCTCACGGCTCGAATAGAAATGGCGTGTCAGGTAACGACCAACGTCCATTCACACACCTTCAAATGGCCAAGGTTGAGAAACATTGCTTTACTAAGAAAGACCAAGCTTGCTGGTTCCCCATGGGTTCCACAGTCCATCAAGAATTACAGCTAGTCCTGGAGAAGGCGGAGCTTCGTCTCGGTGTTACAGCTGCGATCTCGGGGCTCTGAGATCGCAGCTGATATTTTCGCCCCTGGTCGGTCCCAACGGACCTAAACCGTCCCGTAGAGACGGGGATTGTGAAGGGCACTGTCCCAGGACCCCGGAGATATCGCAAAATCTCTGGTTTGATCCGGGAGAAGCCCTTTTGCTGGCGGCGGAGAGGCAGCCTCCATAGCTGCTGAAG